>JARWLC010000013.1:134775318-135010318 GCA_033318265.1 Phyllotis vaccarum | reverse complement strand
TTTCATCTTATATTCCAATAACTGAACAAAAAAATTAGGACTATATTGTGAGTTGAGAATGACTATAACAGCAAAGTTGAAAACTTTTTGAAAGGTGAGATTTAACTTGGCAATAATAAGCCTTCTAGGAATAAAAATTAGCAGACTATTAATACATTAAATGGTATATTTAATCTCTAGTTAAAATAAACAACCATAACCCTAAAATCAGTTTAAAAAGTACAAAAAAACCATATTATATATATATATATATATAATATATATATTAATCTCTTAGTAGCTCACAGACCCATTAGTTGGCTTATCATATTGATAGTGTAATTATTAATGATATTATATCTCTATCCATGTTTGATTTTTTTAGAAATGAAAATTTAGCATTTTTAGTGCTTTCTATAAACTAGCTACATTATAAATTGATATAGTTCAGGACATCTAAGAGTATAATTAGATTACCAAGTAAGTAACTACAAGTTCAGTAATAATCAGTTAAAAGATGTATCATAAAGCTGAATATAGTGGCTCCTATCTTTAATCCCAGTATTCAAGAGGTAGACATGGGTGAAGTGTTCAGTCATCCCTAAATAGCTGAAGGCCATCCAGAGCTGAGTTACAATAAAAAGGTTGAAACTTCTAAGTTATAAGAAAAGTTCTCATTAAAAAGGTGTTACAAAAATTTAAATAACTAAAATATCCAAGAAGTCTGTAAATGGCCCAAAATTTCTATTTAATATTTATCAGAGGCTAATCACTTAACAAATACAATAATTATAACATGCAAACATTTCAAAAACATTTTATCTACTCTTGGTGTACATTCAAGGCATGTTAAAGCAACAAATTCAGAAAATGTTTATATAATGAATTTTTTAAAGCCTGCCTAATCAGAATTTCTGATACTAATAACAAAGGTTGGGGCTCTCCAGCTGCAGTATTATACAGCATCCATATGAAGGAAACTTTGGACCTAGAATTAGTTCAATATTTAGACAGTTTTCTTCTTTACAACTACACTATACGGTTCCTGCAGGCACTGGCCATGAGGGACTGGGGCTCCCTTCCATTCATTGAGGTCAGATGAAGTATTTGTTTACCAATATAGGAATATGGCTATGTCATAGTCAGGATACCCTGAATTTGAATACCTCCTGCATAAGCTTCCTATATTCAAGATTAGGATTTTAAGGCCCAAGTCCCCATAATCAAAATTTTGTTTTGTTTTTATATTAGTAGATTTCTAAAATAAGACTGAGTATTTTGAAAATTCCAGCAATTAAGGGATGTAGAGCAGAATCAAAATAAGAGAACTATACTTCATAATCATAACAAAGGCTCCCATTTTAGAACCTTAATAGGCAGTTTAACAAAAGTCTCATGCTATCTTTTTAACCATCTTTTAATGTTTAAAGATACTGAATTCCCAAAACATACCCTTTCATCTAACAATTCTTTCCTCTATTTTGTCAATCTTTCTACTAAATGTTTCCCACTAGCTTTCACTGATATTTCATTTAAAATATGTGAACAAAACCAAACTCTGAATTCTACTTCTCTATCAACTACACCCTCCCCCTTAGGTGTGTAACCTACATGATTATAAATGTCCTTCAGGAACTATTCATACTTGCCACTTCAAGTTTTATCTACCCTTTCACCTTGAAGCCAACTACACAACTAGGCTTCAACCTACAACAATCCACTCAAATTCCTGCTCAAAATTTCCCAAGTTATCTCTGTATAGAGTCAAACAGCAAATATTTGGACTTTGTGGATTTTCTGGTATAACTCACTATTTGTTTATTTCTATTCTACTCTTATAAAATTGCAACAAACACCACTCTTAGCCCCAGGCTACTAGAAAGGAGGAGGAAGCAGAGAAATTACACCACAGGTGGTATGGATTTTGCTTGCATTTACTAATTTCCCAACCCCAGCAATGTCACCTCAAAGATCAATCTCAATTGTGGTGGTATGGATAAGTATTGCCTTCATAGGTTCATAAATTTGAATGTTTAGTCACCAGGGTATGGCACAATTAAAAAGATTAGGAAGTGAGGCCTTGTTGGAGTAGGTGTGGCCTTATTAGAGGAAGTGTGCCACTGGGGTGGGCTCTAAGGTTTCAAGAGCACAAGCCAGACCAAATGGCTCCCTCTTCTTGCTGCCTTTGTATCTGATGTCTAGAAGTCTTCTCAACTACCATGTTTGCCTGTATGTATGTTGCCATGCTCCCCATCATGAGGAAATGGACTAAACCTCTGAAACTGTAAGCCAGCCCCAATTTAACGCTTTCTTTTGTAGAAATTGGCACAATTTCACATGGTCACAATGCATCTCCATTGACTAAAACAGGGATCTACTGGAATTATTTGATATATACTCTGATTAAGCCTTTCTTGAAATTTAAGATATTGACTTACAGTCTCTTCAATATACAATACCTCAAAGCTCAACCCTTTATTCTAGTCTTGATAGTTCTTCAATTTCCTGCCTGGCAAATTACAAAAGGGCCTCATGGTTCAATTCTTTCCCCAATCTGTTCCCATTCCCTTTGTAATCTTACTCAGTCTCAATTATTCTTCTAACTCATCAAGATAGCTTAAAACTAAGACTTCTGCATCATACTGCATTTTCTTCATTTTATTCTTTTCTAATACTCATTCTACCTATACTCAGATGTTGATCGTTATCTACTACTACAAAAACAGGTATTTTGCTTATGAGGTCACTATAAATTAGAAGTAGATTAGGGGGTTATTCAATTTATTTTCTTCTTCACTAGTAAGTTGATGTGGGAATGCCTTTCTGTATGCTGTGAATATCAATCTTTAAATAAAGGAGCTGTTTTGGCCCATGACAGGCACCATTGAAAAAGTAGGATGGGAAATCACAACATAGGAGAAGCAGGGCAGAGTCAGACAGACTGAGCCAGATGCCCAAGAAGAAGCAAGCATGTAAGGAACACAGGTGAGCCACAGGCCACGTGGTAGACAGATTAATGAAAATGGGTTTGTTTAAGATGTAAGAGCAAGCTAGCAAGGTGTCTAAGCCATAAGCCAAACAGCATGAAGTTAATTTAAGTGTCTGAATAATTTCTGGGGGCCTAATCAGCGGCGGGCGGCTAAGGGGTCTGGGGCTGCAGGTCTGTGGGTCTGGACCTCTGGCTGCCCAGGATCAAGAAACCTAATTGTAACAGTAAGTCTCCCAGATATCTCCACTTGTGTAAATGTTATCAACAAAAGAAAATATATACATATATACTGAATTGAAACATAGCAACATTATAGAACTATATAATTCATAAAAAAAAAAGTTCCTCAAACAATAAACAGGCACAAGCAAATTAATGACAAACTATTGTATGAAAGGTAATATCAAAGTCCTTCTATTACCTGAGTGGAGTTAGATAGTTGGTTTTTCCACGGCTCCTCTGTGCTGCTGGTCAGGTTTGTGCGGTTATGAGGTAGAGTGGATGCGTTTCGCTGCAGGTAAGGCACGTTTCCATTACTTCCACTTCCTGTTACATGATTATTGCCTATCAAAATAGTGTCTGTACTTCCCAGCGTTCTTGATGTGCTGCAGGGAACATGGCCTGCAGAAAAGGGTCCATTAGCCAAAGCCTGTCCAGGACAGGCAGGGCGGACTCCAGGCTGAGAGACGCTAGGCATTCTGGTCAGAGCAAGCTGTGACTGCTGGCCAGAGACCGAGTCTGTAGGCAGTGGTGAGTCAACTGCTGGCCCATTAGGAATTCCAGTAGGCCGAACCTGTGCAACTCCTGTTTGTCTCATCTGCAGGAACAAATGAAAAGCAAATAAATACAATCTGTATAGTCCATAGGAGAGAGAGAGAGACTCAGAATGTAAAAATAATCAGATGCCAACATTTCATTTCTCAATGTTAAAAAACATTAATTTCAGAAACAAAACTTCCTAAGCAAGCTGCTTAGGAAAAGCAGAAATGTGTTTCGTGTTAAGAAAACATCTTGTTAGTAATGGGTTTTTAAAAAGGCAGCTAAAACCTATGAAACTCTGGAATTCATTGTTCTTTAAGGAAAATCATATTTTTATTCTAAAATGGGACTAATGGTACAAACCTATTATCCCAGGTATTTAGGAAGCTGAGGCAAAAGGTCAACTCAATGAGACCTTGTGTGTGCGTGTGTGTGTTTGTGTGTGTGTGTGTGTGTGGAGGTGGAGGTGGAGGTGGAGGTGGAGGTGGAGGTGGGGGGGGGGGGTGCATGACACAGGACAATGTTACAGCTTAGCAGTAGTGGTAACTCCTGTAACAGACAAGGACCTGGATTCAACCTTGGGTATCTAATAATAATAATGATGATGCAAGACAGAGAAAGTTTATGGTATAACAGATCCTCTAAAGACATATAAAATAAATGAAAAAATTGAAGATATAAAAACCTTAATTCGATTTAGCATAACTTACTAAGTGCTAAATAACATAAATGAATATCATGGAATTAAAAAACAACAAAAAATGCTTAAAATTAAATTAGCAGCTGTCTTTTTCCTAAAAACTCCATTTCCTAGCATTTTAAGAAGCATAGATCACAAAGTTCTACCAAACGTAAGTAGAAATGAGTATGGCTAAGTTCTTATAAGATGCTATAGTCAATAAAAGTACACAAAGATATATCAAATTTTAACGGGAAGATGATATACATACTTGGTGTTGCTGCATTAAGACAAACTGACTTTCCAGCTGTTCCAGCATTAGTTTCTGTGCTGGATTTAAATTATTTCTATTTGCACGAAGCTGTTCCAAGTGCTAGGAGGAAAAAAATAGAATACAATTAAAGACATATCTAATAAACAAGCTAACAAATCTATTAAACCTTTATCTGAAATAATTAAAAAACTCAGAACCACAATTAGGTTGGACACTGATTTCTGATCAACAATTATCTGACTCAATCTTAAAGTCTTTTAAAAAGTTTAAGAAGCCAAAGTATTCACCTGAACATGGATTATTATGATGTGATCTTTTAGAGAGATAGGAACTAAATTTTACTAATACAGTAATTTTCAGTGTTTATGCAGAATATGCTTCAAGCTTAAAAGATGATAAAATGCTCCAAAAAGCATTGATTGGAACAGGAAAAGTTTGAAGACACTCAACTTAAGCAATAGTATGGTATCTATATAAAGAAATTTCTGTTCATATATTTACCTGAAAAGGTCTATAAAGGACAATAGAGGTTGTATCTTTTAAGATCCCCTACTGGGTTCCTAAAATTCACAGAAAAGCTGAACTTACAACCTCGCCTTTTCAATCCTAACACCATTACACACTATGGTGATAGCTTGTGCAGTTTAAGTGTGACAGTACAACTAGTATGTCTTTTCATTTACAACTTCAGGTAAGAATGTAACCCTTACCACTGACCTTCCCAACCTCAGCATATAATGATTTTTTGTATTTTTCTCTTATTAAACGAAGAACATTTTACCTGTTACCTTAGAGGAAGTACTGTGTGGCTTCTCTTTGGTATTCTACATGTATTGGCATGATGATTCTTGTGATTTGTGATCATTATGAGCCATGATACTAAAACAGTTGTTTCGATGAATGAGATGGCTAAGTCATATAGGCCAATTAGCACATAACAGCCTGAACACACTGAACAGTGAGGTGATGATTGATGTCACTGGTGGCATAGAGTGGGATTTCACTATACCACCAGAATGTTATAATTTAAAAGCTATCATTGGTGTATTTTTGAAATTTTTTCATTTAATATATTTTTGGACCATGAGTGACTTGTACAAACACAACACATCTCTATAAAACCAGGTTGAAAAAAAAAACAAGTAATGACAGGGAACTGTAAGGGGTTGATGGGAGAGGCTGTAAGTTACAGTAGAAGCTGAAAAAAGACTTTATCTACACAATCTATATTCAGACTTTATGCATTTGAAAAAAAGAAACAAATCTGAAGCAAGTGGGGGACAAAATTGAGTTATCTTCATTATTCTGATAAATGTGTCATCATTTCTTATTATGTACTCAGTTTCCAATCATTCAACTTAAGAGAATTACTAAAAGTTCACTATTTCTGTTAAATCATTTTTCTTTTATAAACATATTTTACATACCTGTAATTTCTGCGGTGTCAAACACCATGAATGAGTTTGTTGCTGTACTGGAAGATGTGGCACAGCGTGGCCACCACTCCAATTATCAGAAGTATTCTGAGGAAAATTGATAAAAAGAAACATTAAAGAATATTTGGTTAAGTCAATAGGTTAATATTAATTAATGGCTGATGAAGGCCAAATGACTATGAATTAGAATATTTACATATAAAAATGTATCATTACATTCATTAAATATAATTTACATGCACATTAAACTTGATATTACAAAAATTAAAAAACAAATATATTGATCCTCTAATAAGCCACCCCCAAAAAAAGCCCACCCCTAAACTATGGCCCAAATGACTAGCCTATATACCACACTATCCACTAGGTTTATTATTAAATATATTTCAATGTTGGTAAAAAGTGATGATGAAAAGTGTGCTGACACCTTAATGGCAGGGAAATGGATAAAATGACTTGATGAATGCAAATTTATCCCTACTTCATTTAATATGATTCTAAGAGTTTGGGGTGGGAAAACTCAAACCTTTTATTCTTCTGATGTCCACAGATTTAAAGCAAAGTACAGGAAATGTTCAAACTGCACAATTAGAGGGCAGTTAGAGCTCGTTTTGACTGGGATTTTCTATTTCTCTAGGACATATACCTTTGTTGGACTAGATGTTCTTTTCCTCTTGGCAGGACTGGACAGGTCATCTACTTGGCTAGGAGGAATCATGTGTAGTGGCAAGGACTGCTGTGAAATTGGTGTTTGACTGAGGCCTAATACAGGTTCAGTATTTGGATGATGAGGTTTACATGCCTAAGAATCACAGAAGGAAGACAAAAATAGGGTGCTATATATTCTTACTTCATTCCTTCAAATAGTAAAACTTACAAGCTGTATACTTTTCAAAGTTATGTGGACATCTCTGCAATTATTTAAAGTCAAAAATCAAGGAATCATCATCAATGGAGGAATGTGTACCTTCCTTTGGAAATATTCTTTTAAAAATGTAATAACCACTGCAGTGTTATTCTAAGAAATCTTGCAAAATCATGAAAATGCACAAAGGTTCTAAGTTGGTACCCCCAGATTTTGTCCTGTACCAGAGGGAATTTTATTTTGATCTAGATTCCCTTAGCACTTAAATGAAAAAAAAAATCATTAATAAAAAGCCTTCTATGCTTACTTAAAATAAGCTTGACTACTACAGATTGAAAAGAACCCTTAAAGCTGGGTACCTGCAGAACATAACCCAACTTCTCACCTGCTGTGCTGTGTTCATGGCACCCTGCCTGGAGGTAAGCTCTGCGGGGATTGGTAGGCTCCATGCCTCCTCAATACTAGGAAGTAATTTAGTTTTATTCTGTAGACTACCTTGTGGAAGGTTACACAACTGAGCCTAGGAAAAATTATGTAGAAAGCAAATTTAACACAAGCCTACTTGGGTTAAGAGTAAGTCCACTAAATCTTCCTAAGTGCAAATTGTTTTAAAAGAAAATAGATTCTAAATTTGGGGCTTTAGAAAGATATTAAGTATAAAGAGGGTAACCAGAATATAAACCTTTGTGAAAATCAAAACATAGCTGGGCTATTTCTAGGGTTCTCATGAGCTATCTTCTCATGAAGCTTGTAGCAAGCTTGAAAGACATTGTTTGTGTTCTTTAAAATGCTATGACAACTTAAAAATGTAGACAGTACACTGAAAAAAAAGTATGCAAATTAATATGCATCAAAAGGCAAGAGAGCATTTTTGAAAATCTTGCTTATCTCCCTTAAAATGAAAAGTAAAACAATATTACAAAGCTATGTATGGTATTGTTTACAAAATATGGAAACAGATTATAGACATCCAAAGACAAAATTTCCAGCCACCCTATTCCTGCCTGAGTGTACTTGGGAAATATGTGGCTTTAAAAAGTCAGTATTTAAAAATTTTACCTGTAAATATTTAATCCGTGCTGCAAGTGCAGAGGTATTATTACAATTTTTGCTTCTAGTTGCATTTAAATAGCATTTGATGGCATCCTGAGGCTGGTTGCAGGATTCATAAAGAGTGCCTAGATCCATCCAGGCTGCAGCATGGCCATGGTCCAATTGTACAGCACAAATATATGCCTGTAAAGCATCCATAGGCTGATTTTGCTGTTGATAGAGCACACTAAAAAGAGAAATTAAGAAAAAATAAGTCAACTAAAAATAAACTGTTAGTTTCATACCATGATTTTTATTACAAAGTACACTATATGTGATGTAGCCATCTTTTCACACCATTATTAGTATTAGAAAAAGTCTTACCCTATTGAACACCATGTGTCTGCACTTGCTTCTGATTTATCGATAGACTGCCTATAAGATATAAAGGCATCCTGAACTTTCCCAATACTTGAATAGCACCTGAGAAAGAGAAGGAAAAGGGAAGGTAAGAAAATTTCATCAATATCAAAACGAATTACGTTTATTTATTTAAAAAGGGTTATGTATCAAAGAAAAAAATTTTAAAGCTGTATTATGCTAATATATCTAGGTACATGGATAAATGCACAAGGAAATTGCAATATACACAACTAGAAATTTAAGACATTTTAAAATCTTTCTTAAGTGTGCTAAAGTATACTGCATTGATACAGTCTATTAAAATGAGTACAAACCATATCACTTCAATATTATAATACTGGAAATTGAGTGCAGAACCCCCACACACTGGCTTTTTTTAAATCTTGACTTCTAGTTTTTCATATGTCAGAATACAGGGTTCAAAAAATGAAAGCCTCATGTGTAAAAACTAATGAATTTCTCATTTCTTAAATAATAAAAGGTAAATGTTCTGGAACATATAAAAATGTTAATGTAATGGTTTGTTTCTAAGTATCATAAAACAGTATAAACATAGTATATAGTATTTTATGACTAGCAAAGACAGCAATATAAAATTCAGGTTTCAATGACTGCCACTTTCTTAGTGAGGGTATAACTAATGGATGTGCAATCATCACTGAAATTACGAAAATAAAAATTATGCTTGGTGCTAAAGATAAAAGAAAACAAAACCCTAGATCCTGTCTCCAAGGAGCTTACAATTTAATTCTTTATCTTTTGCTCTTTTCTTTTACTCTGCCCCCTACCCTGGGTCTTGGTTTGTAGCCCTGATGGACTAGAATTCAGAGGTCCACCTGCCTCTACCTCCTGAGTGTTGGAATTAAAGGTACGCTTCACCACCCAAAAAGTTTACACTTTAGATGAGGACTGAAGGTGCTATAAATATCACAATGCCTTATCAAATACCTAACAAAGTTTAATTTGCTGGTGAGGATTAAGCTTGAGCTACTGGCCGAGCATTTATAATTAATACTAAGCATCAAAGTCAATTATTTGGGAAGTGACTATTGGTATTTGGGAGTTGGTGGTGGGACAGAAATTTCCAAATACAGAGAGTAAACAACACTAATATTTATAGGTAGATATATTTTAAAACAGAAATTCCTAACTGCAAGCAAGTAAATCATAGAAAAAGATATCTTTTTTATGTTGGGAGAACAATGGTTAAGAGAAATTATCAAAAGAAAAAGTAAATCTGAAAATCTTTACCTGCTTAAAGACTATTTTTATCCCCCAATTATTCTTTGAAAAGTTTGTGAACCATTGGATCAGACACAGAGGATGAGAAGTGATATTTTAAATAAATTTGAACAGTGTGAACAAATCTTAATATATTTGTTTAAAGAACATATACACATACTCTCTTTCAAGGACCAACTATGCCCCCCCCAACCCCCAAATCTGTTTTTTCTTATCAATAAGAATGGTTGTGATCAAAATACTTTACAAGAATATTAATCTTCCAACAATGTATAGTATTGGCTAAAAGGAAAGTTATATACAGGAAAGAAGATTACATTCACTAGTATGGAACATGTCAAAGCTGAGATGGAAGCAAAAGTAGGGGAAAGAAAAGAGTGGCAAAGACTCCATGATTGACTGGTTACATATCCATTGAGGTATGGCCACAAGTTAGTTGCAAAATCTGATTAAACTGTGAAAGGGAGCCGTTAAAAGTGTAGTTTAGTAGCAGTAGAAGAGTGTTTGCCAATGATAGACGAGACCTAGGACTCTTCTCTCCCAAAAAGAGAGGAAAATAAAAGAGGAGAAGAGTAGAATATGATTTTTCTCACTAAAGGAAATAAAGCTGACTTGGAGAATATGATAAATAAAAGGTGAGGCTATTAACATGGAAAACATATGTGAAAACATTGAAATTTAAAATAGCTCTCTAGAAATATACCTCTGAAAATTATGTCTATGAAGAAAAGCTGGAAGAACAGAGGACATCTGATGGACAAGGATTAAAAATAGACCTTACTATCATACAGATTGGACAGTATCAAAACTTTTACTGGCTGCACAAAAAACCAAGTTTCACATAGTACCTACAAACTGTAATATGCAAAGAGAATTTGACAAGATGTCAATAATTGGAACAAAAGCATAGGAACAAGGATAGAAAAACAATTTTTAAAATATTTACTCACAAGCATTCCTCATATTAAAAGCAAAAAACTAGAAGGTAGTGACTGTAAGAAAGCATCAAAAAAGGTTAAAACAAACCCAGATTATGACAGATGAAGAATAATTACTCTCTGAAATGATCATCTTCAGTCATAAAGGAAAGTAGATTATGGTAACTATTCCTTGTTGGAGAAGTGGGAAAGTTTAGTGTATATTTGCAAAACAATACATTTCCATGATTCTGAATATACAACATAATGACTAAAGAGAGAAAAAAATGGAATGCTGTTTACTGAAGCTGAAAATTACTGCATTTTAAAACAGTAATTTTAGATATGATCTATCATAAGCAAATTTTATAAAACTAGAATTCAAGAGAAATCACAAAACTGAAGCTTTGACACAAAAAGATGTGTAAGAAAGAGATCAACGATTTTGCAGCCAAGTAACTATTTTTTGTAAAGGGCTGGCTGTCCTGTACCTTGGAAAATTATTCTTTGGCAGAATCCCTAATCTTCACCTATGAGGTACCAGTAACACTCTCTATAACAGTTTCCCTTGTCCCCTGAGAACCAATAATTTAACACAAGCCCCTTATAAAAGACACCACATGCTTGAATCACAAAACATAGGAGACACCAATCTGGCACTGATCTGGAAGCTGGAAGGTGCTATGTATGCATGCTACCAGAGAAGAAACAATTATCAACCTCACCCAGCTGTGAACCCTGTAAGCTAGAATAATGACTGGCATAGCAAGGTATCATTGTGAGAATAGCCAACTACATTCTGATTGGACTTAAGGCTCATTCTACATAAACATATTCATACCCAGCGTGATTATAGGGGTCAAGAACCTGTCATTAGACAAGCCATAGGTCCTAGGAAAGAACTATTACTATACTATTGCTCTGCTAAATGAACATAAACTGACTCTTAATAACTTATTGTTATACCCATAGATCATTTCATCTCCCAACCTTCAATAGAGAAACTTTTATTTACAGTAGATGGTGAATAACAGAAACCTAGAAGGGGTCAAAAGTACAGAGAATAAGAGACTGAACATGCCTAAATAGGGCATTTACACTATACCTTCTCATCCCAAGAGTCAGGGATCATTGTGGGCCAGAGTGTACGGATGACTGGCTAAGTGGAAGGGGAAAGGGGAGAACAGATCTGAGAGGAATTGGGGGTGGGGCAAATATAATTAAAACATCCCACAGGAAAATCTCAAAGTAAAAATGAAGAGAAAGGGGATAAGAAAACTAAAACCTCAAAAGGCTTATATAACTATCATCTACAATTTTAATAAAATTGACTGAGCTCTTGTTTAAATTTGAGTCTTTTTGGTAACCTAGTACACTGATCTTTCCACTATATTATGAAAGGCAAAATGGATTAAGATCTATCAAGTACATATAGAGTACACTCAAATAACTGCTGGATGACATTCTGACAGTTGATGTCTCTTTGCAGAAAATCCAACAAGAATGTAAGATTTCAAGTGAAAGAGTAACTTGAGTTCTACTCAAACCAAATGAAACTCATGAGGAAAGGCACGAAACAAGTTAACTTAAAAAAGTATTATCTGAAGGGATCTTTTTAAAAACTAGCAACAATTCACGTTAAAAAAAATTAAAATAAGAAATATCCTCATAAGAACATTCTTATGCTACAAAAAAAATACTGTATTTAAAAGCTTTCATTTATCATTTACCATCCAGGAATCCTTGTTATGATCTATTAAATATAAATATATATATATATATATATATATATATATATATATATATATATATATATACTGTTCAAGGTATAAATATATGTAATTAAACTCTTAGCTACAACTATCAACAGCAGAATATAATTATTTGGCTAAATCTCACCTTCCAAGGAAATACCAAGACTGGCCAGAATTTGGATCTGCTTCCAAGGACTTCTGGAGATACTGAATAGCGTAACTTTCCTTGGTGGCTTTATCTCCCAGGAGATCCACAGTGTGATGCATCCAACCTTTAAAACATACATTATACAACAGCTCTATCTTTAAGAATACAAAGCAGAAAATTAACAAAAAAGACCTTTTCAATGGATGTATTAGTAATCTACTCCAAAAAACATATTCTTTTATTTTAGAGGTGCTAATTTTGGAATAAGAAAGTCTTTCTCATAGGAAGGTATTGCCAAAGAGATGAATAGCTTTTAAAAAGAGTTTAAAAATAATTAATATAGTAGGTTACAAATTCTAGATAACTCCAATAATCTACCACAAATCAAACATGTCCACTCTAAATGTACATATTAGCAAATCAAAATTATTATAAATAACAAGGCTGTAATGGCTAAGTCATTTTCTCATATTCGAAGGACAGAGAAATAATATAGATGGTACTGCACATAAAAGTTAGGTGTAAAGAATCTCCAAGACATTCTATTGGTCTAATATTTACTTCCAAGGAATAAATGCAAAACTATTTAACTAATGACAATTCAGGTTAATATATATGCACAATCCCACCTCCCTGGCTAAGCAAATTCACACTGTACATAAATTAAAAACTATAAATTATTTTAAATTACTTAACTTTGAAAAACAAAACTATATGAAAACTTTATTTGAATGTTAGGCATACCACAAAATACATAATAAACAAACTTGAGATGACTCAGCAATTAAGAGCACAGGCAGTTTGCTTAAGAGAACCTGGGTTCAATTGAATCACCTGGGTCCGGTTACAGGGGCTCCAATGATTGCTGGATTTTTTGTTTTGTTATATTTGTGGGGGAGGAGGGTTGCATTGGGTGGCCTAGACTAGGCTGGCCTTGAACTCAGGGATCTGTCTGCCTCTGCTTTCCAAATGCTGGGATTAAAGGCACATATGCTCAGCCTGATGATATCTTCTTCTGGCCTTGTAAGGCACCAGGCATGCCCTTGGTACACAGGCATAAATGTAAGTCAAATAATACCCAGCCCCAGCCGCCCCTCCCAATGATCATCTATATTGTACTATATATACTATTATACTACATAGTTAAACTGTAAGATGGGAAATGCTTAGCGCAGAATTCTGATTTTTACTTTTCCAACTCTGAAAACTATAAAGAAAAACACATAAGACATATAACTACATACCTAATTGTTGTAAAACGGTTGCTTTTACTTGTGCAGAAAGGTTTTCTGTCTGCAAAAGTTGCTCATAAGCTTCTTTTGCAGAATGATATTTCCTCTAAAAAACAGGAAAAGAATTTGGAAAAAAATAAAACCAATTTAACCTTTAAAGAACTATTCCATGTATGAAGAACTGTGTGTGTGTGTGTATGTATATGTGTATATATATAATATCATGCTTTGGCACATTTTTAAAAACTAGCTAAAAGTAAAAAGTGTTCATTCTATTACTGAATGTTTCTTTTAACATGAAACAGATTAAAATAGGCATGTTCCATTATACCTAATACTAGTCATAACACCCACCATAACAACGTTTCATTAAAATATGACCTTTAAGTATTTGCCAACTACTATTGGCCAAAATCATCAACTTATTTAATAATAAAAATTATCTCAATTTTACTTAACAACATTAATGAAACCAGAGTACTCTCCAGCAACTCAAAAATGTAGAACATGTATTTTTTTTTAAATGCTACAATAAAAGCACAGGTACAAACGTAATTAAAATCCGTTATAAACATACACTTCCCAAAATACAAATTTACAAAAATATTTATAGCATCTATAGTTTCAAATATACTACAACTCCTATAATTATAGTATAACAATGCTTACAGTACTTCCAAGCTCCACAGACAAAACTCTAAATGCAACCATTTACCTACAGCACTCGCCTCAAAGTTTCAGCATGACCAAAACCTATTATTACAACAGTCATAAAGTAAGACTACTCCTTCAAAGCATAAGGAAAAGGTCAAAACCTTAAAAGCTTGCAAACACTGCCTTTAAATTTTATTAAGTAGAACAATAGGTTGCAGTGGCTTTTATTCTTATTACTACACTACCATTTAAATGCCTGAACAAAATAAATCTTTAAAACTATAAGGTGAAATACAAAACTGGCTATGTGAACCACAGGCAAAATCACTTACCCTATGATCTGATATCTATAAATTAATATAAAAGGTCATTTCTAATCTTTTTAAGTATTGAATGAAATTAAACAAATAGCATTGGAAATCACCAAGGAACTATATTATAAAATACATTATTTCAAAATTCAGGGAGCATTTTAGACAATAGCACTTATTAACTAAACTTCTATTTATCAGATTGACTAATTGATAAGGCCATCTTGTTTAGCCTACAAAAGTTACATATGCAGTTACTGATACTAAGAGCCAACCTACTCAATCTAATTTCTTCAGCCAAAAAAAATTTGTTGAACATCTAACATATAATGGCAATGGTTGGGGCTACAATGTAGCTTGGAAACTAAAGACAGAAAAAGAATACATCATGCTGTGTATAGTGCTGGTATACTTTGAAGAAGAATGTGCCAATGCTTATAATACTACATGACTGCTCATAAAGCCCTTGCTAAGTCAGCTGACTGGTTTATGGCTAAGATAATGGAGACAATGAACCATTTCAACTAATATAATCAGACCTGTACCTTAGACTTTACCTTGTAAACTATCTCAATGTTATTATGCACCAAAAACTAGAAATACAAAACAATGACATACTAGAAAATATACTTGCATCCTAACAAGAAACACAAAACTTGGTTTTTGCCTCATATCACGTACAAAACAACAAACTGCATTAAAGTAACTTCACTGAACATAACCAAAATACCACAAATCAAAAATAAGAATAGAGACTTAATGAAGTAAAACTATAATCCCAGCCTGAAGAGACTAACCTAGACTGCATTGTGATATAACTTCTCAAAACCATAAAAACTTAAATTAAAAAAGTTAGAGAGATGGTTGACCGTTTACTGTGAAAGGAACTGGGGTTCCATTTACAGCACCCACACTAGGTGGTTCACAACTGCCTGTAAATCCAAGGGCACCTAAGCCACAAGTGTACATAAACCAGGACACTCA
Source organism: Phyllotis vaccarum (assembly GCA_033318265.1). NCBI lineage: Eukaryota > Metazoa > Chordata > Mammalia > Rodentia > Cricetidae > Phyllotis > Phyllotis vaccarum. Next base: position 134,994,640 of record JARWLC010000013.1, on the reverse strand, counting down.
AGCGGGCAGGCACAGGTACACACACAGAGTGACTGATAAAGAAAACCATTTTAAAACAACACACTACAATAAGTATAAAAGAATGAAGCATTCTTTGCCACAAGAGAAATATTAAATATAACCATTTGAACTCTGAAATCAAATTTATGGGCAAGTCAGAAGTGAATCTTCTCTGGATATATCAAGCTCCTTTTATACTAAAAAATGAAGCAATACTTTAAGTAAACTTGAATATAAACGTGTAACATAATGCTCAGAATTGCATTAAATTATCTGAACACACTAAATTTTATTAGTGTATGATGTAAGTGATACTGTGTATGTTTCTTCTTAAATTTGGGTAAATTGAAATACTTACCTGAGTTTCATATAAGTGGGCAATGTGAAACTGAACTGCAAAGGATGATATAAATAAAAAAACCGTCAGTTTCAACATAGCAAAGTTTGGGACAAATTAGGCAAGGATAACAAACCAGAAAATAAGTAAGCAAGTTTAGATTTAAATAACAGCAACATAAATTTTATTTGCTTTTAATAAAAAACATACAATCATATTGAAAAACAAATTGATGTAGTCATTGTTGATCATTATAAAATAAAATTTGTTGACTATTATTAGTGTTGATAGATATAGAAAGTGAGTATATACTAAATGAAGTTCAAACTGGCAACATTAAGTAAATGAAACTTTTACATTTCAAAACATAGTACCTGAAATCAAGTTACTAATCAAATGTATATTAAAGTCAATATTTAATAAGAAAACACATTAAAACAAAGAAGCAATCAAATACAAAACACTTAAGAAGTTATAAACCAGGATAACCATGGTAGTAACAAAGAGGAGATGAGTGGTTGATTTTTTTTTTCTTTCAGTGCTTCAGAGTTAATTTCATCATTAAACAAACAAAAAAGTCAAACCACTTGTAAGGCAAGTAGTAAACAGTCATGGAATTAATACATGAATATTAAAAATAAAAGGAGAATATTTGGCTTTTATTTTCCCCTCTTCCTGATATTATATCACTGGCATACAAAAACAAACCAGGAACAAGCTGGTTACCCCCCCCCATACAAAAACAAACCAGGAACAAGCTGGTACCCCCCCCCAAGTTGTGTGTGTGTGTGTGTGTGTGTGTGTGTGTGTGTGTGTGTGTGTGTGTGTGTGTGTGTGTGTGTACGTACACGCGCTTTCGCACAAACACATACCTGGATTTCAAAAACTCAGAGGGCCTCTCAAAATTACATGTACATAGTTTTTTTGCAAAAACAAGTCCAAAGCTATCATCAAGTTTTCGGAGAGGTTTGTTATCAATGTAGATTTCTGAAATTATGACTCTGACACTATGGGCAAGGTCTGAAAGGCTGCCTTTTTATTAATTTTCTGTGGGTGATTCTTGATGCCTAGCATCTCTACTCAACACCAGATAAACAATGTCTCATGAGCAAGGTTAGGAAACAAAATATAATAAATGAAAAGTTATATTTATGTTAAAAATCAGAAAATTGAAAATTAAAATATCTTTAGAAAACAAAAATACAAAAGTAAAAAAATTATAAGTTATATAGAAGTTATTCAAGGGCTTTCATCTATTCTTCACTATTTACTACAATGTAGTCACATATTTGCTCATTATGTGAGAGGGAGATTATTATAGAAGAAGGATGGAAAAATCTATGCACTTCTGACATTAGTAATCTAAAAGACTAAAATTTCTTCTCACTAACATTTTTCTTCTTCTTTTTTTTTTTTTTTTGCCTAATAAGAGGTGGTAATTAGAAAATCAAAACAAAACATCAACAGCTAGTTGGTATTTCACTACCAATCTAAGCTTCCTCTAGGCTGTCCCTCACCCTTATGAAGAGGATATACCATTATCTCATGAATTATTCAGTCCACTGTTGCCTTTATAGTATGAGAAACACTATACATTTAAATTCTTTAGCATTCTCTTTAAAGTAGAGCATAACTTGAAAACCAACAAAAGCTACAATTCGCCAAATCATAACTGAGGTAAGTTTTTAAAAAACTAATATTGCAAGAATTAACAAAATTAATACCAGAAAGACACTGTTTTATCCCAAGGCAATCTTATAATGACAGGTCTCACATTCAGTATGATCCTGCTTTTCAAATTATGAACTGCAACTTATGCTTCTTAAATACTGATAGAAGCATTCCTCTAACAGAAATGGTTTTCAGAGCTCACTTTACTTCTTTGTAACTTAGACTTCTTTTCTACTTGTGACTAGCATAGTTCTCTACTGTCGTCTAAGTAGGAAGACAGAATGATAGAAGAGCAGGGTGCTGGATCTGGGTCCCTCAACTCAACTTTGTTCTCTCTGGGCCTGCGGGCTAATAGAACAATGCTTTTCAGCTGTTCTCTTTCCACTTCTCCCTAACAAGGAAGGGAATGGGAAGGAGAAGGAAATGTGACAAAATAAAGGAAAAGAGGACCCAAACAATTTACAGCAAGACAGTTATTTCCTGACACACAGAATCTACTGAATAACTTGAAATGTTCATGAAGTGTTAGTCAAGTTTTCTTATATTTCAAAAGTTTTATTTTTCCAAAACTATTTTTTATAAAAATCTAGATCAAATTTAAAAATACTCTTCAATTATCTATTAGTTACTACATGGATGCGCTAGGACATACACACTGATAAACATATCAACCCATCAGCTCCTGTGAAGAAATCTATCTCCCTTCCCCCTAAAAGATACTGGATCAAAATACATATCGCAACAGCATTCTTCTTTAATTAACCAGAAAAATGTCATCCCAAACTCTGTGTATGATATATCAAGCTATAATAAAGTCAAAGTATTTTCAATAATTTTAATACCACATAACACAGTGAGCTCCCACATAGGTCTCTGCATAACTACTAAATGACTGGCAAACAGTTTGTAATCCACCTGTCATTTACAATATAAAAAATACGTTTTTTTAAATTCTATCTTGTTCATCAGCTCCCTTCAGTATGTTTCAGACAAACTGTTGACAACATACACTCTTACAATTCTATATGTACAAGTAGCTATAGCAATCAATAGTTATACTCAATAATTTAAGAAAAATAAACTGCATAAAATTTAATATGATTGTTAAGTACTGTCATCATTTGTAACAAACTGATATGAACACACGTATCAAAATACTTACTTTCAGCATTTGACAAAGTGCAGGGATTACAGTCAACCAAAGCTAACTGAAAATGCTGCAAACAAGAGGAAAGTAGAAAAGACAATGCATTAAGAATTTAGTCATATTGAATGAATCCTAAAACATTTTTGCAGGCATGCCAGATCTAACAGAAATTTGAAACTATGTTCTACAAAGAGAATATAGTAGCAAGTGAATAAGAATTATGTTGGACATTACCTGCTTACAATTGAGATATATTTATTGCTGGGTTATTGTCTTGAAGCAGTTGAGAGTAGAAAATTTGAAGAACCAATCTTACCAAGTTATCCTATGTATCTTTTTTATTTATGAAAAGGCTTTAGATTTTAGGTATTCGGGTAAATGGGAAGTTTTATTAAGCAATTTAAATACAATGTATTACTTTTATTAATTTAATTTTTGGAAAAAACTTTGGGATCAAACCTAGGTTCTCCTGAGTGCCAGGCAAGTACCCCATCCACTGACTTCTATCTCCAGCTCTGTACCATCATCATTTTGAAGAATGTTAAGTCAAGGTCCAATAGTACTGTCTAGCCACTTTTACCTTAAAGTGAAACTTAAATTTTTGAAAGCAAAACTTTCATTATAAATTGTCATGAAGGAAAAAAAATAACTTTGCCAATGTCAATAATCATTGTACTTAAGTACCTTATAATTAGCCTGTATATACACAATGTATTTAATTTCTCAGGCAATATTAAACTTACTAAAAGCATACATAAAAATACATGTTAACATCAGCATTTAACACAGTTTTTCTTAATGTTAGAACAGTTGGTGACACATCTAGTTTAGCAACACTGGGTATACAAACAAAACTTTTAAAAGGTAAGCAAACATAGTTGGTATAAATAAAATAATAAAATCTCTTTATTATTCTGAAAAAAAATCACACAAGTTTTCCAAGCTGCCAGAAAATTTTTGAAAGAAATAATCATAATATAAACCATTTTAAAAATAAATTTTAATAAACTTATTTCTATTTGCAATTGAACCATGTAAAAGGAACTGATAATCATGGTGGCAATTTCTAGATATAAGAATTAATTTCCATCAAGAAAAATACCATCACCAAGTATTAAGTATTGTATTTCAATATGAAAGCAACACAACTGCTCCTGATGAATTCGAATCCTCAAATAGTAAGAATAAACTGTCGGTTACCCGGCATTATATGGAAAATTAGAAAAGTGTCATTTCGTAAGAAAAGAGTAGTTTTATATGTGCAATTACAAATGTGTTACATATATGGAAAATCGAACTGGCCTCTGCATTTGTAGCTGTCTTAAATCTTAAGGCAGTAACTTCTGAATGGCTAACCTAAAAATAGAGCTACAAACACTAAATCTTAAAGGTTAAATCTTCTTAACAAATGTTTACTGAAAGTCTCCAATGCTCCAATGTGCACATTATGAGCACAGCGATCAACAAAACAAAGGTGAAAAATTATATGCCACATTTGACTGAATTTAAAAATGATGATGATGTTAATAAGAATAATAATAAAGCTCAACATTTGATAACTTTGAAAGACTGCTCTTTCTTTTGCTTTACTACGCAGATTTTTTTCTTCAAACATCCCTCTAGTATGTCACCACAGCAATAAAAAACAGTCTATTTAAGACACAAGAGTAGCCTAAGAGTAAATAAAACAGGCTTTCCTCTAGACAGTAAAAGAAGCAGAGCAATTGTATTTCAGTCTGTACTATATTTCTAAGTCTCATCTAGCGTGTAAATAGAAAGCCCTTTCCTGAGGTAACAAAAGGTAACAACTGATAGAAAGAAAACAGCCTTAAAGAGAACAGTTTGAGTTTTATTGATTTCACTGAAATACTTAACATCTATAAGTATTCAAGATCCTGCATAGAAACCTGGTGTGAATCATTTTGGTCACATATTTATATAATTATCAAAAGTATTAAAAGCAACAATCAAATCACTGGTGCATTGGTTTAAACCTAGATACATTACTAAAGAGAAAAGATAGAGGAAAATTATTCAGGAAAAGAAATATATTCAAACCATGGATCAGAATAGGAAAGATTTTACAAAATAATTAGTTTGTAATAAATTTAGTAATAAGGGGCTAGAGAGATGTTTTAGCAGTTAAAGAGTACTGCTGCTCTTAAAGACGTAGATTCAGTTGCTAGTACCTATACATTATGACTCACAAGCATCTGTGATTATAATTTCAGGGCATCCAATGCAAGCTTCTGGCCTTCTCAGGCACCACACACATGCAGTACGCATACATATTTGTAGGCAAAGAACTCATATACATAAAATAAAAAATAGATTAAAAAAATTTTAAAGGCACACAAAATCAGGAAAACACTGACTCATCTTTTGGTATACTAAAGGAATATGAGGACTTTGGAGGAAGAAATAACGTGATTTATAGCTTTATGTGCAAAATTTGTAGGTAGTATACATGTACATATGATACACACATATATGTATTAGCATATTAACCACAGACTGGGAAACATTTGTACCTCACACCAATATACTGCAGTGCTAAAACTGACTTCATTTATATAGAACAGCCATTATTTCCAGAGGCTTCTGCAGTCAAAAGAATTATATATAAACACAAAGACTGAATTATTTACAAAAAAAAAGATGATTTCTAAGCTAAAGGTTCTCCTAGGATATTACTTTAATATTCCAGTGGTTTTCTTTCATTCTCACAATTTTATGCAGTTTGAAGCCTGCAAATTGTGTTGACATTAATAAGTACCTGTGTCTGATGACTACAGAAGTCAGAAGAAGACATCAAATTGAGAAGGAGGTGGGGAAACCAGACACAACTAAAATTATAGACAGTTGTGAGCTACCATGTGAATGCTAGGAATTGAACCTGAGTCCAATAAAAAAGAAGGCAGTGCTCTTAACTGCTGAGCCATCTCTCCAGGCCCTTATTATCTTTATGACCAACATCAACTTTGGTTTTAAATGGCTTTGGCTTACTCAGTATTTCACAATTATGTTACAAACATGTCATTTGATCCATAGACCCTATGGAACTTGATTTTTAATTGAAGACTGAAATCTATATTCATATAACATAAAATAAATTTTTAAAATTTCTCTTTTAAAGTGCTTCATTCCTAGCTTTAGAGTCTGTCTATTCACAATCCTATGAAAAAGAAATGAAACTTTCTTCTTTACTAGAAAATTACTAATTTAGAGCAATATTTGGATTCTAAAGTCAAGTCAGAATGTTTTGATTAAAGAAGAATTGGAGGTACCAGTACTCAAACCAGAAAACAATCTGCATATGGGTCCAATATACCACCAGTAGCATTAAATGCTACTATTCTGAGATTTTTATACTGCATGCTTGTCCTAAAAACCATTATTTCAGAATATATAAACAAGGTGGACCCATAGCCAAAAATTACCTGCACTCAATGAAGATAGTCTTTTTAAAAGTTACATGTTAGCACTAGGTGAGGTGGTACATGCCATTAATCCTAAGACTCAGGAGGCTGAGGCAGGCAGATCTGTGTGTGTTTAAGGCCAGCCAGTCTACAGTCAAAGTTCCAGGACAGCCCCCCCCACCACCACCACCACAACCAGAGTCGGGCAGGGGACAATGGCGACAGATTATTATTAGCTTTTACTCTATACAAGGGAATCTTATGGGTACAGTACTAACTACAATGCTCACTAAAGTTAGTGCTGCAAGGTTTTTGTTTTGTTGCAATTTTAACTTAAGAAAATACAGAGAACAGACTGTAACAGGGCCTCGAACTGCCCTCCTCCAAGACAACTAAAATAAACACTTCAGGCTGAAGAACTTACATTATTTCTGTAGGACCCTTATAAACAAGGCTTTATGTATTATCTGAGAGAAGGAAAGGTATACCAGACACTGTTGCAAATCAAAGAATTTTTTTTTCTGTTCATTGTTATAGTCTTTGAATAGTATAATTTAAAAGTAAAAAATGATCTAACACACATAAGAAAATAGAAAGAATTTGGTTAGTCTTGACTAAACTAATCAACTTCCTCTCAAAGCCCTAAAACTTAGCTCATCTGAGTCTTTTTAAATACAAAGTTACTGTTGGAACTGTTCCTAGGAGAGACTGTTGCACAAAAATGGCTTCCTAATAATAGCTATAAGATTCTGACTATGCTGGGGGGGGGGTGTCCTTCTTTGAAATTATGGCAGTCTGATCTTTAAAAAACAAGTTTCTCTAATAAAAAAGAAAAAAAGATCAAACACATTATATACTGATATTCAAATCTTATTTCTAGTTTTTTTTTTTTTTTTTCCTGGCCACAGACTCGTATGTTTTAATGCTTGGCCCTCAGCAAGTGTCACTGTTTGGGAAAGCTATGAAATTTTTATTGAAGTAGAGTTTCTGCATCCTGTCCACTCTCTGCCACCAGTTTCTGTCCCCATGTCTTCTATTGTGGTGACATATTGTGTATCGGGCAAAGATTGCCTGAAGATCAGAGGACAGAGCCAGCCATGGAGTTAGAAATAGAGATCATGCAGTGGTGAGATACACCTTTAATACCAGCACTTGCTATCCCATACCTCTGATCCCATTACTCAGGAAGCACACTTGCCTTTGACCCCAGCACTAGAGAGGTTGAAACAGGAGGTAATATGGCCCGGCAAAGAAAGAAATATAAGACAGGAGACCTTATTAGAGTTGGGGCCTTTCATTTTGGCCTTTTGGTTGCCTTTGCTTCCCCATTCAGTCTGAGAATTTGGGGAAACAGGATCTACCCCTTTGGGCCTGAGGAGTTGGCTGGGTGAGGAGTTGGCTGGGTGAGGAGTTGGCTGGGTGAGAAGTGGCTGTGGTTTGCTCCTCTGTCTCTCTGATCTTTTAGTGTTTGCCCCAATATCTGGCTCCAGGATTTTATTATAAGATAAATTAGGATTTGTGTAACAGTCTATGCCATGATGGATTGCATCAATCAACTCAAACTGCAGACCAAACTTGACATCCCTATCACGACTTCAAGATAAGTAATATAGTAATCAAAGCAATTAATAAGAACTCTCTTCCCATATCAAGTCAGTAGCCTGAATTTGTGGCCCATCTATACATTTATTCACCTCGTTTGTCTTTCTGCTCTTACTCAGGTTTTTCCCATGTAACCATTACATTTAGTCTTCCAAATCTTCACTGTTATCAATATTTTGCAAATACAGAAGTGACATATTAAAATTATTAATAGCCAAGCAATGGTTGTGCACATCTTCAATCCCAGCACTTGAACAGAGGCAAGCAAATCTCTGAATTCGAGGCCAGCCTGTTCTACAAAGTGAGTTCCAGGAAGCTAGGGCTACACAGAGAAAGCTTGTCTCAAAACCACCAAAAAATAAAATAAAATGTAATGACAATAAACTAGACCCAGTATGTGTCTAATATACCTGGACACATGATAAGAATGAGGCAGCCTAATTTTCAAGTTCTTTTCAACAAGTAATAACTTTTAACTATTGAAAAATAAAGTTGATATGAACATAACTTGGGCTGTAAAATGTTATTCTGGAACATAATCTTTTTTAAAGTAAAATGAGATAGTCATTGCTTCATAAAGTTACAGTTTAACAACAAATATAACTAAAAACTTAAGTCATAACGAGTAAATACTAATAACTTTTTAATCCCAAATGAGCTGTGGTCTTAAAACATCTAGGAAATTAGTGATGTAAAAAAATATGTAATTACCTTAGTCTCCCTGTATAGAGCATATTTACTGCTACATATATAAACAGTTAGTACCTTTTCAAATATGTATTTCAGGCATTTTACTCCTTTCTATATTGAGAACACATAATCGAACCCAGAGAAATAAATGTCAAATATAAAAAGAAAACTTGACGGGTAGAGTAAAATAGAGAAATACAACTATTATTAAATGGCAACACAAATCAATTGAGCTATTACCAGGTAAAGTTAACAAGTTAATAAACAGTAGAAAAAGAAACGGTATATTTTTTACAAAATAAAATTTAAAGAAAGCAACCAGAAATAGCATCATCATGTCAAAAGGAACATGAAAACAGGGTTCCACTGCCAGTGGCAGTTACGGGCAGTTTAATTCATAAGAAAGGAAGTGGCTTCCAATTTCCACAATCAAAATTCTGCCTGCTGACCATAAAAAATAAAAAGCCAAGCAAAGTCTTAGAATATAATTTTTTTTTAAAAAAAAAAGAAACAATAATTGCTCTGGAAAACAAAAACAAACACTGAATTGTGGTGAACTAAGAAATAAAGATTGCCGGAAGATCAGAGGACAGAGCTGCTAGCAATAGAGGTCAGGAAGTGGTGTCACACACCTTAAATCCTAGCACTCTGGATCTCTGTGAGTTCAAGGGCAAACACAGCCAGGCAGTTGAGAAGGAGGTGGAAGTTCCAGGCTAGTCTAGTCTCTGTACAGTAAGAGCAATGTTAGCTAGAGCTACATAACAAACTCAAGTTTAAAAGAGGGTTACCACATTTTATGTAGGATATAAAATCAAATCAGATAACCAGAAATGAAATAGTTTCCAGTAAGGTTTAAAAAAGAAAAAAAAGGAAACCAGTTTATTGCTATTTTGTATAAAAGTAAGTTTACTATAAGAAGACAAAGTGATGAATGTAGTGATGCACTAAAGCATTCAGCAAAAACAGCTTGTTATCAGTTTTTATTTTTTAGACAACAAACTTCTTTCCTAATTTTTTTGAATCTACACTGTATAGCTCTTTCACTCTATTATCTAGCCTTTAAGACATACCAATATCTGGTAAAGAGCCAGACTTTTATTTATTAAAGTATTTTATTTGAGGTAAAACCACTTCTGTTCAACTGTTCTTTTTATTCTCATCTTATCCATTTCATATTAACCCCTTCAATCACTTAACTTCAAATAGCAAATTCTTTATTTAAAAAAAAAAAAAATGCTTGCAACGAAAAAGAAAAAAGGTTGGGAGCATATTTTAAAAACTACCAAAATGGTCCAGGGGATGGCAGGGATTTAATCACAGTACCTGGGAGGCAGATCTCTGTGAGTTCAAGGCCAGTATGGTCTACATAGTAGTTCCAGGGTAGATGAGGCTACAGAGAAAGGGGATGAGGGAGTGGGGGGGACCACAACACAAACAAACCACAACCAAAAGCCAGTATGGTGGCTCAATAGATAAAGACCAATAACCTGACTTAAATCCTTGGAATCCATTCTCATGATTAAAGAAGAGAACCAGCTACCACAAACAACAAACACAGGATAGATAAATCAGACAGACAGACCAATTGAAGGACCAACTTAAGGACCAACCAGAGAGACCATCAACCTGAATGTTCTTTTGGGCAGCAAGATTTATTTTCTTTTAGGTGTATAGGTGTGTGTAGTGGGATTATGTTGTTACATTGTAAATAATTATACCATTACTGGTTTAATAAAAATTCTGATTAGCTGAAGGAAGACAGAAAGTGTGGGTGGGGCTACCAGACTAAGAAAACTGTGAACAGGAAAAACAGGGCAGAGATTCCACAGAGAAGCCAGATGATGCAGAAGACAACTATGCTGCTCTAAGAAAAGGTACCAAGCTGCATGGCTGAACAGAATTAAGAATCATGGGTTAGATTAAGAGCAAGAGCTAACTATCAATATACCAGAGCCGTAGGCCTATCAGCATAAAATGAAGGCAAGGCCGTGTGGTTACTTGAGACTGCTGATCCAGGATCTTGTGCAGGTAAACAATGAGGACAGAAAGGTGAGTTGGATCTTTGAAAGATGAGCTTACTGGCAGTTTTTAAACCACCCAACACAGGTGACAGGACCTGAATTCAGATCTTCTCAAAGAGCAGTAAGTGCTCCTAAACATTAAGCTAATTCTTCTCCAGCCCCTAAATGTAAAAGTTCTTAACTTGATTATATTTAAATATGTAAATATTAAAATTTCTCCATTATCCTCAATACATTAAAGAAATGTACTGGCATTAACTGACTGAAGAACACGGGTTTTAGTTTCAGTTTTTAGCTTCAAATGCAAGAAACAATTTGAATAATATACCAAGGTGTAGAAATTAGGGGCAGCATAGAAACTATTTGTCAAAATAAGTGTACTTTTAGAGAAGCAGTCAGCACACTGCTTCAAGCATGTAAAAAGTAATTATCATTAACAACATTAAAAGGCAATTTAAAAAAAAATCACACTTTAAATTTATTAAATTTCACTTTAAAACAACAACAAAATCCAATTAGGAACAAGTATTTTAGTGCAGGAAAGTGTTTTTAGTTGTTTTATTAAAAAAACAAAACAAAACAAAAAAACCATAGACCTACTTCCCTGAAATACAGTCTCATTCAGGTAATAGTAAACCAGTTTACAAAATGAGAAATGCTCTAAGAATGACATCTCCTTTGGTAAACAATTAGGAATGGTCATGTGTTTTATTTCTAGCTAATGAGATGAAAGGTGAAAAGATTAACATGAAGATAGGATCATTCTCCTGAATGAATAAAAGTATGATGATTACTAGCTATTGAGTATTACTAATAAATGACAGCACTATACTGGGCACATAACCACTTTATATGTCTATGAAAATATCCCTTTTCCCCTAAAATAAGTCGAAATAGAATCATCTTTGATGAAACGTCAGGTCAATTAATTCAACTGATCCTGAACCTCATACACGAGCCTGTTCTTTCTTCTTAACATGTGGGTCTTCAGGAACTAACTCAAGGCATCAGGCTCAATGAAAGATCCCTTCCTTACCTGCTAATGCTGTAGCCTAAAAATCATCTATTCTAACATACTGTGCTACAAAAAAAAAGTCTGATATGGTAGAAGAGTCATCATCGGTTCTCCACCTTATCCAGAAGAGGTAAAATACTATTAAAAAACAACTAGAGGTAGTCTAAGGGGCAAGAGTGGACATATTCTCCTTCTAATTTCTACCTCCACTAACTGAATGCTAAGCACTTACAATAATATAGTAAAATAATTGCACTTGGACCAAAAAAATGTTGAGATCTAAAAATTTCCATATGATAGACGACATAGGGCTTTACAAAAAGAAAAATATCAGCTTTTAAAATCATCCATGTTTTAAGCAAATGCCAAAAAATGAGGGGGAGGCTGCCTTACAGCATTTTTGGTAAGCTTGAAACGATCAAATTCGTTAGCCTTTTATACATGAATATTTTGAGTATAAGTGAATGAAGAATGCATCTAGTTAGCTTTGGAACACTGAACTTCCTGATTTCAAGGACCTTTGCATATTGTTGCTTTATTGAAAACAAATTTTTATCCATACAGTTACTAAAGTTATCACTGTACTAACATTCAGGAATAGTTACATTCAAATTTGGGGCACAACTAATTACCATCGCCAATGCATACCCGAAATAATCTGTTAAACTGCTACCAACCCTTCTACAACTGAAGAGGGATATTTTAACAATATGCTCAGGGAAGTCTGTGTTAAAAGAGTCTTTGATAGCTAATGAAAACTGACTATCCAGAAGGAACTTTTAAAGTATATAAGGTGACATCTATATTTATTTTCGACCTCAAAACCAATGGTATATCACAGCACATTTTAAGAAAATACTCCACTAAGGTAAGGAAAACTATAAATTCCAGGTATTATACGACTTAAAAGATATGCTGGGCCTATTCCTCTACTGCACTTACCTTCAACTATTGTGATCTAAAGTTTTTACATTTTTCCTTATAAATGGATCAGAGAAAAAAATGGTTGGAGAAAAAAAAATAGTATTTGAATAATTTTCTACTTAAAATAATTTTATACTAGAATAATAATAGAATAATAAGAATCTAGAACAATTAGGAACATTTATAGTTTAAAAACCAAACACTTGGCAGCTCCTTACTAGTGAGCAGTCAAATATGACGTCATTCTTTATCTCCACTCTCTACCCTTCCTATAACCTTTAGAATCTTAACAAGTATGCAACAAAACTCAACAAACATCATAGTCATTAAGTTCACAAAACTGTAAACTCGCCCTTAGAACTTGGAATTAAAGTTTTTTTGTTATGTAGGGAAGTGTTGTTTTCATGAAAGTCCTAGTAATGATGTCAAAGAAGGCAGAAGAAACTCAGTGTAAAATGAAAATTGGGAGAAATATTGAATGTCCACTGGTAGGAAGATACTCAGCCAACAACATTATCTTCCCAAAAATATTTATACTTAAACCAGCAGTCCAAATACCATGAAAATACTCTTTTTATTATTTAAATACAAGACATGCCTTTGATTGCAGTGAACAAATTTAAACAGAGTAGCATAAAGAAAAATGGTTGATGGAAAGGTCATAGACAAAACATTAAGTCTGTGACCCCTAGTGTGGACAATCACTTCTTCAGGGAATTTCAGATGCCCTCAACATTCTTTCCTGACAGACCTTAACAAAACTTAAGATAAAAATTTAATTATGGTATGATTAGTTAGTTACTAGGCAGCTCTCAATATCAAAAGACATTATATTCTGAAACTCAATTTTTCTTCCAGTTCATAATTGGCATACAGCTCACCTATATAAATTTTCTTTGAAAGTGGCAATATTAAGTTTCAACATTTCTCAATGCTCTAATATTTAACAGTAACAGTCAAAAATAAAAAAAAAATAGAACATTGTATCTTTGAAAAAACCCAACAACCTACCTTTAAACTAGACTCATAGTCTGTGTTGACTTTAAACATAAGCCCAAGTCGCAAATGAATTTCCTTGGCTCGACAAAAGCTGGGATCAACATAAAGCACCTCCTGAAATGCTTTAATTGCCCTGAAAGAATACAGACATAAGATATCTTAACTTTTTAGCACGTGCATGTTTTTCTGCTTGGCAATACAGTAAAACTTGTTTCATACAAAGCTACCTTTAAATGTCAGATTTATAAAAATAATGTAAATAAGTTTTTAATGTCAGCTTTATAAAAAAATGTAAATAAGTGTTATTAAAAACTGAAAAGGAACATCTAAGCATTTTATATAATTAAATGTATATGGTCAATTCCATATAAAACTAGAAAATTAAATTTACTCCAAATTATTGAAACAAAAAATATTTCATGGTTTAATAAAATTCTGTATAAATCACTAGTTTCACTGCTTCTGGAATTTCTTGGGAGAGGCTGAGAAGAGAATGTGAGAAGGTTGGATTTTAAAGAAAAGAGAAAGTTGAGGGATTAATCCTACTTCTAGTCTAATATAGAAAATAAGCCTTTTTAAAAACTTTGTAGTTTGCTTTCCCATAGTTTTTGTGTGCAATCCATTTACATTTTATCTTTTAAAGAGTCGAGTTTTCATTTCTATAATAATATCTAACAGCTTCCACAGTATTTATAGAAAAGACCATTCTTATTTAAAAGTTCCATGGAAATGCTGACTTTCACATATACCTGTTTCTAAGTTTGTATTCTTGTTAACTTTCTTTGATCTATCAGTCTATTTCCCTCAAAATCTTATTATATAATTTCTTTCTTAAAAAAATAAATGAAAGGCTTGATTTCAAGCAGAACAAAGTCAGGTAAGAGATCCTTTTTTACTGAATGGATTTCAATTTTGTCATTACTTAACTTGGTCATATTAACTACCACCTACTCAAAGAAGTTATTAAACAATAACAATGCTTTGAATTTTAAAAGCTATAAATCTACTGGCATGAGGATATAGTTCAGATGGTACAGTGCTTACTTAGCATGCATGAAGCCCTAAGTTTGATCCTTAGCAGCTCATAAGCCCAGCGTAGTGATTCATGGCTATATATCTGGTATTCAGAAAGTAGAGAGGAAGGAAGATAATGAGTTTGGGTCAGCCTGGGCTACTGAGCCCCTGTCTCTAAATAAAAATGTCACAAATATTAATATAACTTCATGGCAGGAAAGAGTAAAATAAGTCGTGCCCCCCCAATCATCTAGTGAGTAATGTTGAGTAGTATTTAAATCTATTTGTTTAAAACTTCTACCAAAACATATATATCCAACAGTATCACATATTCTTTGCAAAGCTTTTTGAGAACTAGCACTAGTCCTAGTCATTAAAGTAGCTACTTTGTTTGAAACTTAAGAGTTTTCCAAAATAAAAGTTAACCCTTTGTACAAAAATATACTACAAAATACTTCATGTCTTTAGTAACTTTATTCTGATGAATCACACCTTATTTAGTATTTTTTTCAAAATACATGACTACTTATATGCATGTTTATTCACAATGTTAAAAAGACTTCAAGAGAGGCATCAAAGGGGTAACAGAAAATAATTAGGAGGATTTAAATTCTTATTCAAAATGTGTCAATCAATGGAAGCACAATGATAGAAGACAGTATATATGTGTGGGTAGAAGCATCAAGATTGGTAAGAGGGACTGAGAGCTCAGTGAAATAGTGTATTTGGCCCTGAGTTCAGGTCTAGCAGGAGCCCTTTGCCCTCCACCAAAAAAGGCAGGAAGAGAACATTTACCAAGAAATAATACCAATTCCAATACATATCGTATGCCTGAGAAACAACAGTATGTACAAAGGGTTCAGAAGCTTCTAGGGTAGTGTTAATATTTTACTTGTTTATTCAAGTGATAGTTATATTGATGTTTATTTTTTACAATAGCATGTTAGGATATGTATTTATTTAGACCATTTAAGGTATACTTGTACTAACAAAATCCATGACCAAGAAATAAAGATCTAGATGAGCTCAAAGAGGGCTTGCCTATGTTCCCCCCTCAGCACCAAATAAACTAGAGGTGCTGGGACAAATCGACAATTTCAGCACAAAGGAAGTAGAGGCCAGAAGATTTCATTTCTAAATTAAAGGTAATCCTTGACTACTTAGCCAGTGAGTTTAAGGCCAGCCTAGGATACATGAGACCCTGTCTAAAAAAACATAAATATCATGACTAATGCCTCATGATGTCCTTAGTAGTCAGAAAAGTGCTAAGCAATGTCCCTAAGTGCCAATAAAAACCCCAGGCAGGTCTGAGGCAGAGACATGAAAGAGGAGGAGAAAGGCAGAAAACAGGGGAAGAAAAGAGACTTTATGAGGGGGTAGAAAAGATAAGACTGCATGATATCTGTAACAACCCACCTGCAAAAATATTTCCTGTTCTGTCTCGATTAAAATTCTACTTTTTCCCCTAATGTAGTGTTTTTAAATGTTGACTAACATGGTTTTATTTTAATATACATAATCAGTGAGCAAGCAATCAGCAGAGATTCAGAAACACTAAAAACACATTAGGTTCAGTCTCTGTTCACTATTTAACGTCTAAAAGTGTCAAGGACAGACACACACAAGACAATATCCTAATCATCAAGTTTTCCTTGATGCTATGTTATAGAATCTCAGTATCTTATTACTAGAATATTGATAAAAAAATTTATTTACATTTATTCCCTCAAATAGGTAGGTCTTGTAATCGCCTAGTAAACTATAACACTATTTATATTTAATACCTGTGGGCAGTTGCCAGTCAACTCCAATCTCAGCTGTCTGCTGCTGTTCTTCCTCAGCTGTGAAATGACTTACCTCAAAATTTTCTTTCTGAAATTTCTGGTACTCTTGGCTTCACCACTTCTTTATACAATATGCTCTCCTGATCTAGAATATTTTCATTCTTTAGCTTCCTTTTAAACTCTAAGCTTAAAAGCTTTTTTTTTCCCCTTAGTGTTAAAACTAGTAATTAGGTTCAATCTATACTGGAATCATCTTGTTTTCTACTTATGGTGTACTGTCCCCAGTTTTTCTATGCTTGTTCCTTTAGGACTACATCATTATTTTCTTCTTCTCTAAATCATATCAACAAAACTGATGTTAACTTATGTCATCACTTGGATACAACCAGTATAGCTATTTATTAAGAAAGAATTCCACAGTCTCTTTACTAATCAGTATGCCCCACCTAACACACAATACAGTCATTACATTTATTCATATACCTAAATTTGATTTTCTGCCTAAACGTTTGCTGATTTTTCTCGACATTTGAGCTTTCTACAATCCCAGGAAAATGGGGGAATACCACTAAAGATTATTCAAATTTTGGTTATTAACTTACTATATTCCTCTTTCTCCAGAATACATGGAGAGCCAGAATATGGACTCTGTAGCACAAACTACACTATAAAATATTTTATCCTGACAAAATTTTAAAGCATGGTAAGTGGCTATGAAAAAAAAAAAAAAAAAAAAAGCCTGTATGAAATACTTTGATAATGCAATGTTTACAAATTTTCAATTTTCAAATAGGCAAAGCATATGTTGGAGGGGGGAAGAATATAACAAAACATAGGATAACACTGTGCCTAGTGCTATTGCTAATTATTTTTTAAAAGACTTTTCAGGTTAAAAAACAGTTTCATTTAACTATAAGATTCAAAAGGTAATTATATAAACCTAAATCCCCAGTAGCACAAATTCCACAAAAATACATGTGCTGAATGTATTTTAAAATGGTCACTTTTTAGAAAGATTTCTAGAAAAATATCATACTACATAAAAAGGGAAGGGAGATGATCATTTAGATCCACAGCAAACAACTCTAACAATATGTCCCTACCATATTTTTGAAAAATAATAAAAGTTGTTGTCTGTAGGGGGCTAGACTCAGAGTATTCCCTCAAAGATAAAGGGGTAAATGAACAAATTACATAATATTTCACACAAATTAAAGAACAGTCTAGCTCTAAATTATTAGTCACACACACACACACACACACACACACACACACACACACACACACACACACACACACACACACACAGTATATATAAGTACTCCCAAAGTCCCCTCCTATATCACAAAATTTAAGTGTTTATCCCTAATTCCCCTAAAATTTAAGTAATCAAAACCCTTACAAAATCTCTCTGGTAAATTTTCTAGGTTTTGTTCCCTCAAAAGTAGATTATTTAATAAACTCAGCATGTTAATTAATATCAACTGTTTATTGGTAATAAAACTTTGAAATAAAAGCATATTTATTTATATAACAGCTTAAAAATAACCAGTAAACATGAGGTTTTCATCAGACTCCATGCTAGAGAAGTCGTGAGATCAATGGTATCAAAACTGCATTAGTTTTTTCCCCCTATTCTCTTTCATCCTATCAGAAAGCTTTGAAACCATCACTAAAACCACCCATCTTTTTCCTTACTGCACTCAGTGAAATGACCATATAGAACAGAAATTCCCTCACCTCTAAGAACATACAGGACTGAGTGCTGCAGAAATGAATCATAAAAAGCTGTACTAGTAATGTGCTAATACCTGTCATTTAAAGCTCATCTCTCCCCCTTATTTGATATCCCATCATAGCTGTCAATTACATATGGGAACATAAATTTCAAAAAACTATGCATGTAGCACAGAACTATGTATCTCTTATATTTGCAACAGCAATACCACGCTGATATTGATCAATGGAAAGGATACTAACAGATCTAATCTAAGATAAGGGCTTTTAGAGAGATATACCTTTTTAAGGATATGCAACCTGTACTGAAAGGAATAGTTTCTATTCCTTCAACTACTTTCAAAAGTTAATTTTCCTCATCTTTTTCTACCCATCTAAATACTCTCACCTGAGGATATAGGTTTCCTGTAAAGGCACCTTCATTTCAAAGTAACCATAGCAATTGATCATGCACATACAAAAAAAAACAAAAAAAAAACAAAAAACAAAAAACAAAAAAACAAACAAACAAAAAAAAAACCCCTGTACTTAAAGAGACCAATTATAAGTTCTCTACTGCACGTATTTTATTGTCTGCTTGTTTCTATGTCTTTCTTATTCATTCTGAGCATCTTAGCTTAAGCTCCTAGATTTCTGAGTACTAACAATAATAGGGCCGAATAATCACAATTCAAATGAGGATCTAACATTTGCTCTAATGCATTATTAGTACATGCTATGGGCTCTTCTGCTAAGAGGCTGTTACTAAAACTAGAAAAGCTAATAAATGTAACTGAATGAAATAGACAGAGATAGATAGACAGACAGAGTGACTCACAAAGAAAAAAATGAACAGCATAATCTGTCAAGAAACAGGTTAACAGTAAAAATGAAGCTGCTCCTAGTAATATATTAAGTATCACCAACCTAAACACACGTTAGCTATAGACATTATAAGATACTTTGTCTCATCAAATGCCAACAGGTATCATTCATTACCAATACTCGGAGACATCTCTATATAAACAATTAATGGGAAAAAAAAAAACTATTCTAACACTTCTCAACAATTTTCAAAGAATTTGGGGTTCAACTAGCAGTTCCTAATGGCAGTCAACATTGTAAGTTACTGTCAATTCAGTCCATACCCTGAAACTCTCACCAATCACTATTGGGTATGTGAGGTGTAGATGGGTATGGGGGTGTTGATCAGCAAGCAAGAGAACACATCACCAGGCAGCATTTATGAGCGTCCAGGCCTACTATTTCAAGAAGCAGCAATAGCATTGAAATTTAAGAAATTAAGAAAATAGTGGTGACGAATAATAGATCAACAGAGGGCACTTATTAAACACTGCATTGCCCCTTTTATCACTCAGTTTCATTTCTAAAGTCAACTGAATAATGTAGAAATTATATGATTACATATAGATGAGAAATCAAAACATAACATGGCCACAACTTATTAAATAGTAACTGAACCTCACTACCAATTTTGTTCTTACCTTCAATGTATGTACACGTAAAGTTCATAAGTTAACCATACCTATGTGAAACCTGGCTGGTCTGAGATAAAAATACCCATTCTTAAACTGTAGAATAGGCCGTAAAGAACGTGGTCAAGAGAAAACTACAAATATGAACTAAAAAACTGCTGCTCATGCTGTATGACAGTCAGCATCTGTGATGGGATCAGGGGCGGAGGCAGGAAAACTGCTGTGACTTTAAAGACAGTCTACAAACACAGTGATACTTTGGGGGGGGGGGGCAGGTGGGCGGGCAGACAGGCTCTGGAAGTGCATGCCTTTAATCGCCACTGAGTTCCAGGCCAGCTACTAATCTTAAAACTAAATATATGCTTGGAAAATCTATATAAGAGCCTGCTGCCACCACCTAAACAATTATGTAATAGAGTCAAATTCACCCATCATCTTCCTCCATCTACAAAAAAGGTAAGCATAAATCACCTCTAAGCCTACTTCTCTAGTTTTGAAGTTCAAAATTTTTTTATTTCATGGGTAGGATCTTTTAAAAATTTACAAGACTTAAGAATATTTGGTTTCAAATATGATACAACAAACACTAAAGTTGTGGTAGTTCGAATAAGAATGGCTTCCATAGCTCATATATTTGAATACTTGCTCTCCAGTTGGTAGAACTGTTTCAAAATAGGAGAGGAGGAGGTGAGGAGTGGGGGTGGGAGAGTCCCCAGTCTTTGAGGCTTCAAAAGCCTCAAAGTTCTCTCTCTGCCTCCCTCTTAACCAATCAGGATGTAAGCTCTCAGCAACTGCTCCAGTGTCATGTCTGCCTGCTTGCTGCCACTTTCTCCACCATGGTGGTCATGGACTCTAATCCTCTGAAACTATAAGACCCCGAGATAAACTGTTCTTAAGTTGCTTTGGCCATGCTGACTTATCGGAGCAATAAAAAAAAAAAGTAACAAAGAGAAAAGTTTAATTTAGGATTGCTGTAAAGGAGTAACTTAAGAAAAATCTCAACCCAGGTATGATGATGTTTGCCTATAATCCCAAGATGGAGGATCCCTTGAGTTTCCTACTGGCACTGCCTACTTAGTCAAAATTCTGGGCTAGCCAGGACTACATACAGAGTAATTCACTGAGTTGGGATTTTTTTCCCCCTTTATTGGGGGGGGGGGGGAGAAGATACATGGGAGCGGCTAGAGGGAAATGGTGTAATTATTATTTTAATTAAAAAAAATAAAAGTTTAAAAAAAAGTTTTATAAAGATAACCATGACTTTGTAAAGTTGACAAAAGCAAAGCCATGTTTTTCTGGATGATTAAAATTATATTAGAGCACAAAGATACAGCATATACTAACAATGTGGTATTTCTTTATATGATCAAAAGCCAATCAAGACTAAAAATTAAGAAGAAAATTCATACTATCTAATTCTAAAGCTCCCTTTTTAAGAAAGATGGAGAAAAATCATTGTCAATTCATGTTCTATAATATTCAGTATACATATCAAATATATGACAGAGTTGTAATCTTTGGCCATAAAAAGCAATCCCCTTACTAAGGACTTCAATCATACCCAGTTAGTTTAAAAAACCTAGCACACAGGAGACTGGGCAAAAATCAGATACATTTCAAATTAAAAGTACCCACACAGGGCTATATAACTTAGAAAACATGCAATTTTTGTGTGACCTTCAAATTTTTCTAAAAGAAAAGTAATTATACAGTAGCTTGATTGTGTTTCAAGTTAAGAGTATGAATCTTCCTACCCAAATTCTACAGTCCTTCCATTAGAGCATACTACTGTCTTGTCTGATAAACAGAAAAGCAGTGATAGAAAGTCACAGTATCACGGTCCCACATTTGATAGTCTATTAAAACTTAGGTGCTACTATCGTAACTCTTTTTATAAGAGAGAACAGACTTTTGATCTGGTACTCAGTTACTAAAAGCATGCTTTAGTATGCTAAACAGTGTGAGCAGGAGAGTTTGGCCAACTTTCTATAAAAGCCAGAGAAAGTTTAAAAATAAAAATAAAAATGTTAGCCACCATAGATATTTCTCTCATAGACCTCGGGATCTGAGTTTAATCATATGCATTCTCCAGTTCAAAAACCTAGGGGTCACCAATCAACAATGAGTAGTGGAGAAATTTCAAAAGTCTTCCTTTATTTAACCCTCTCTAGGATCTTATACCACAAACAGTTCTCAATAATCTAAATAAGGTAGGTCAATACATCTGAAGGAACAATCTAATTATCTCAGGAAATTACTGAAAACAGAAGAAAAGATTCATTGACAGTATCATATTTTATACTTAACACACACAATACACACATACTCAAACCAGCATGGATGGATGGATGGGTGGATGGATGGATGGATGGATGGATGGGTGGATGGGTGGATGGATGGATGGATGGATGGATGGGTGGATGGGTGGGTGGATGGATGGATGGGCGGGCGGACAGACAGATAGCAAAGAGACTAAAACAAGCTACTCACTGAAAAACACCTGGAGTTAATTAGCTGTATGGAATGTCAACTTACCACTGAAAAGCATTGTAATGGAAGTAGACCAAACCAAGACCGTATAAAAATGCAGCATTCTATAAAAGAAGGAAAAAGAGACTTTTAAGGAAAGCATTTATATCTGCTATATATTATACTTTTGATGTAAAATGTGGTATTTACAATGTTTTAAGTTCTTAAAATTCTTATCCTATCCAACAATGTATTTTACAATATATTTTCTAAGCACCACAATGGCAATTAAGAGTAAGCAGATGACACAAAACCCAACCATCTTGGAGAAATATTATGGTTTCTATTTAATCAAATTTGTTCTGGGGAAAAAAAGATACTAGCAAAATTCAATCAGCAAATTTAAAATAAGCATCTATTTCTTAGAAGAAAAAACTGTTTGGATTATGCCATCCTATCTTTCCCATTTGCACATGTATGTATGCTTTCTGTGCCTCCTGCCCCACAAGTCACCAAATCTTCAAACTCTTTAATTTTATGTTCACTGTCAACAGGGAGAGAAGGCTAAATTCAACAAAAATCTGTAATATAAATCTACAACCAATTTTACCACTAATAAAAGAATTACATATCAAAGTAATACCTAGTGAATTACATTTATGGGTTTAAGCAGTGCTTCTTCCTGTATGTTAAAAGTCAGAGACTACTTATTCTTACATATCTTACATATCTCCTTCTCACATCCAAATAGCTAATTAACCTTTAGGTTTCTGTTTTGTTTTGGTTTGTTTGAGTTTTGTGCACTTAAGGACTTCTTATGAGCTTGGTTGATCTGGTACTCACTAGATAGCCCAGGCTGGCCCTGAATTAGAAGCAATACCCTTCCCTCAGTTTCCCATGTGTATGACATGTACCACCACACTTTGACTTTTATAAAAATGGCAAATATTTGAGCAGACATATATCCTATATCAAAAATGATGCAAATCTCTTTTAGTAAATCTCTCTAAAAGTCAAGCTTTCAAACTGACCTTCCTCAAAATTTCTCTTAAATTGCTATAAATTTCTCTGCTTCCTTAATCATTAAACTATGGGCTGGAGAGATGGCTCAGCTATTAAAGAACACGTTTCTTCCAGAGGACCTGGGTTCAATTCCCAGCATCACATGCCAGCTCACAACCATCTAAACTACAGTTCCAAGAGATACAATTCCCTTTTCTGGCATACATGTGATGTGAGAAAGCCTTTCTGTATGCTGTGAATAGCAATCTTTAAATAAAGGAGCTGTTTTGGCCCATGACAGGCACCATAGAAAAAGTAGGAGGAGGAATCAGAATAGGTAGGAGGAGCAGGGCGGAGTCAGAGACAGACTAAACTAGACGCCCCAAAAAGAAGCAAGCATGTAAGGAACACAGGTGAGCCATGGGCCATGTGGCAAAATAGATTAATGGAAATGGGTTGAGTTAAGATAAAAGAGCTAGCTAACAATGTGCCCAAGCCATAGGCCAAACAGCATGAAGTTAATATAAGCGCCTGAGTCATTTCTGGGGGCCTGAGCAGGGCGGCTGGGCGGCTAAGGGATCTGGTGCAGCAGGTCTGTGGGTCTGGGCCTCTGGCCACCCGGACCAAGAAACCCCATTGTTATATATGTGGGCATCAGGCATACACATGGTACACACATAAACATCAACACATAAAATAAAAATAAACAAATCTCAAAAAATTGAAACTAGTATTAGATTGCTTCTTTTTAAATTATGTTGAAACCTAAAGGTTTCAGTGCTAGTTAGTGGTTTATTTGGTGAGTTAACCTAGCTAAATACCTGAACAGAAGTGAAGAGGTCAGGAAGGAAAGAAAGGAGGCCAATATGGGATGAATTATAAAGCTGACTACAGTTATTGATAACTGAGACTCAATTTTGCTGTAGATCTCTGGCCAAAATGTGGAAAATTCCTCAGAGTCATATTGCCCTACGTGTAAGGGAAACAAGATATAGCCCACAACAGTTATAAAACACTAATTTGAGAAAAAGAATGGGTGTTTTAAGTTTAAAGCCCCAAATGTAAACAGGTAGATGATTTTTGCCACATGAATTTTTAATAATAAAAACTTTGCTAGGACTATATTATACATTTCCTTTGAAGTCTATGTGCCTTCTAAAACCATCGAAAATCATTTAACTACATTGTAAAATCTAATAATGTGGCAATTTGCTTTCATTATATCCTCATTACCCCCAATTTTCTAAATGAGAACATTTTATGTGTCTAAGGGATACATAAAATTGAAGAATTAAGAAGGTCTCAACATCTATTTTAAAAATTGATATTTAATTTTCTTTAATTGTGTTAGAATTGTTTTTAATCAAAATCGTTCATTTCCTATTCCATCCTCTGAAAGAATCTGAAAAATACTGAAGAAGCTATATGAAACTAACTAAAATAAAATGGATTTCCCCAATTCTCAAAAGAAAAAACATGTAACATATGACAGGGGAGGAAAGATATAGATACTCTGCCCACAGGAGCAGTTAGGAGTCATGATATTCATTATTTATAAAGTCAAGACTTGAAAGACATCTACTTTCTTAGAAAAAGTAAACACTGATTAAACCCCAACAAGTAACAGAGAGAAAGAATGTTGTATTGAATGAACACATCTTAAATTCTTCAAGTATCTATACTTTCTCTCATCTTTCCATCCCTACCACACTATAAACCCATTTAAATATACACTGCAAAGATCCAATTAAATACCATTTTCTCTGTAAGTTTTGCTGCTTCACCTATATCAAATTAGAGGTAATATCTCTAACCTATGAAGTGGTTCTTAGCACAAGGTCTCATGATACCAATGTTTAACAAGAACTTAAGTTTTGTGCAGAATGTTAACATTTTCTAAGACTAACAACCTCATGAGCCAGACAGTTTCACTTATCAGATGAAAATACTAAGGCTTAGAGAAAAGCAAATGCTCAAGGAGATGGATAAATACTAAGCAACAGATACAGGGATTGACTAGGTCAGCCCCCAGAGCTCACTTATAACTATTTTTCTATTTGTGTATTAATTAATTGAACATTAAATAAAAATGACAATGTTGGTACTTGGAAATCAGAGGTCAATAGGATTACTGTCAAGGTCAAGGCCAGTCCGGTCTACACAGCATGTTCCAAGACAGCTGCAGTAACACATGTTAAGACCTTATCTCAAAAAACAAAACAAGCAAAAAAGAGTGCTAATTGGAGATATGTATTCCCTGCTGTAATATAGCATAGTATGCTCTGATACAGCAGATGCTCAGCGATTCACTAAATCTAATTAACCACCAAAACTGTGCTTAGTTCCCATGTGTGACCCAGTATTAGTATGTTACACCTATCTATTAACTAAGAGCTAGCTAACATTTTCAGTAACATCGAGCAAAACAATTCAAACATTTGGTGATTACCTGTAAATCATAGCTGATGATAATATTAAAAGTTCAGAATATACCATTCCCCAAAATATGACATCTTTAGCATAATGAACATTTAAGCTGAAGGAACTTGACAGTTTGTGCTAGAAGAATTTTCTGTCCCTCCCCTTCACCTCTTAAGGTCCTAAGACCCTAGTAGATGCCAAGATGTAAACATTAAGAGTTAATGAAATTTAATCAGGACTAAGAAACAGGTAGTACATTACTTAAGTACTATTTCTCCAGAAGATCTGTGAAGGAAGCGCAAGGAAAAAAAAAATTCAGCCAAGGACATTTAGCTCTTAACTCTAGTGATCTGAGGTAGAATTTGCTATAAACCCCCAAATACACAAAATATTAATCTCAAGAAAGTACTGGCATCTCTGAGAAATATTAATCTTATGCAAATGAATGGCCTGAATAAAGGTACTGTCATATGAAAAAATAAAAGGTTTAAACCTAATTTCCATAAAAAAGAAGTAAATCCCTTCTTTTGAAATTTCTGAAATACTCAATAACACAGAAAATAATATCCCCAATTGACAAATGGGATTACATAAATTAAAAGGCACTGTACAACAAAGGAATAAATCACTAATGAGACAGTTTACAGATTGGGGAAAGAGGTGTACAGGAAGAGGTACCTTGGACACATCAGAGCATTCATACTATAAATATGTGGGGAAAAAAAAACAAAAATTAACCACAAAAAAAGGTAAACCATTCATTGAGTCCAAACCATTCTTTGAGTCAATGATGGGTTAATCAACTAAAAAATAATTTTCAAATAATCAATAAATACTTGAAAATGTGTCCAAAGCTTTCAGCCATCAGGAAACTGCAAATTAAACTGCTTTGAGATTTCATTTCACTTTAGGAAGAATATATATCATCAAGAAGAAAAAAATGACAACAAATGCTGGTGAGAATGTAGGTAAAGAGGAACCTTTATTCACTGCTAGTGAAAGTGTAACTCCTGCAGCCACTGGAAAATCAGAAGGAAGTCTCTCAAAAACCTAAACATAGAACTACCATACAGTAATCTAACTATACCACTCCTGGATATATATCCAAAGAACTCTAAGTCAACATACCATACCGCAATGGTTCTCAACCTTCCTAAATCTAGGACCCTTTAATATAGTCGTCATGTTGTGGTGACTCCCAACCATAACATTTCATAAATATAATTTTGCTACTGCTATGAATCATTTAACAACCCCCAGGGGTCATGACCCACAGATTGAGAGACTGAGAATCACTGCCAGAAAGATACTTGTACATCTATGGTTACTCCTGTACTATTCGTAGTAACCAAGAGATGGAACCAGCCTAGATGCCTACCAACAAATGAGTGGATAATGGAAATGTGGTTCATAGACACAGTGTTAGTTTATTGTGAAAAAAAAAAAAAAAAATGAAACCATGACATCAGCAGGAAAATGGACAGAAGTGGAAATCATTGTGTAAGCAAAATAAGCCATACTCAGAAACACAAATGTTACATGTTTTCAAGCATGCACCACCACCTGCACCACTTGGGAGACAGAGGCAGAAAGATCTTGGTGAGTTCAAGACCAGCCTAGTCTACAGAGAAAGTTCCAAGGCAGCTAAGGATGCACACAGAAATGGGGGCGGGGGGGGGGGGGGGGGGGGGGAGAGGCTTCACATGTTCTCTCATATGAAAGACCTCAATTTAAACTCTATACACATGTTTATTTTTTTTTTAAAAAAAAATAAGTTTGTGGTGAGGAAGAATAGCAATAGTTTCTAGAGTAACTGCAATTTCTCCTTTTCTTTTTGTAAATGTCTCCCATTCTTTGTGAGTCAAAGAGAGCTGAAGGGATTAACTACAGGCCAGAGTTGTATGAAAATATCTGAACAATCAGCAGTTCTTCTCCTCTCCCCTCCTCCTCTACCCAAAAGCATACCCTTGGTACTCCACTTCTAAATTTCTAGTTTGAAAAAGGCAAGACATTTTGCGCAGACAAACTGGATGTCAGGGATTCATGTGTCCATCAGCATAAAAATTAATCAAAAAAACCCAATAGAAAGTAAAAACTCTAGCCAAGCAATAACTTTGGAGGGGGGTGTGTCAATCAATAGGCTAGAGGACAAAAATGTATTTTAGGGCAGTGAAAATACTGTGTAGGCTATCATAATGACAGAATCAAATAGTTACACAATTCTCAAGGCAATGGCGTGCACAACACAGAGTTAATCCTAACATACATACTATGGACTTTGCACGATAATGATTTATTAAATGTTAGATTTACCAATAGGAGCAACTTTACCACTAATCAGGGATGTTTTTGATAAGAAAAGTGTTATAGAACCTCTGAGCATGATGTAGTAATTGAGGACCTGGAATCAGGGCAGAAACGTGATCACATATATAAGATTGTGACCATTAATATTTTGTGGAAAGAGTAGGTGGTTCATAAGGCTCAAAAAGCCCCACAAAAACATAAACGGTAATGGTTGCTGGGGAAAAATTACTCTGTGGTAGTGCAGATACTGTACACTGCCCGTGCTCCTGAAGTAAAACCATCACTCGGCCTCCTGTAAGTAGACCCAATTAAACCATGGTTGACCTAGGTGGCATTGTTTGTTTGTTTGTTTGTTTGTTTGTTTGTTTTTAGTCTGTGCTTGCCATCCCTGCCTGAGATGAATAGAAATAAGCCTTCCTGAGTAACATCAAACACAAGCAGGTTTAATTGTACAGAGGTGGACGTAGGCATTTGCTATGAAACTAAATGTGATCTTACAAACCAATAAAGTGCAACAAAACTTTCTATATCTTTCTATTAAGGCCTTAAACCACCACGACCTCTTTGTTGGTTGATAATATTTCTGCTTTTCTCCTGAACCTGTCTATTGGCGTTTAATGGTAATGGGTAAGGCCAACTCTTAGAACCATGCTGAAAAAGGAAAGAGAATTGCTACCTAACAACAAGCACTAACTTATATAAAAACAAAACTGATCATAAATAGGCATGGTAATCTTGAGTATATTAGAACTTTAAGACAATACAAGCTTTCCAGGCCACAGTAGAGTACCAATAATTTTAAAGATCAGAATACTTTTCATTATACTATAATTTGCAGATTGAAAGAAAAATGTTAAACCTTTATCCTAGGAGGATACTGTAATAAATAGCACTAGTGAAAAAAGACCTTTTCCCAAAGGGTGAGAAAGTGAGGTAACAGAAGAGAATGCTAATGCAACTAATTAATTCAAAACTCTAAAGCTTTTATTAGACAATCTCTAAACTAAAGGCAGTTTGAGACAACCAAGGTTCTATTGCTGGTGTTTGGTCTTTTTTGTTTATTTGGCAGTACTGGGGGTTGAACTTGTAGCCTCATAAATAACCATACAAGCACTGTACCACTGAGCTGTTGCACCAACCCCAATTTTAGGATGAAATAAGAATGGCTTTCAGCCAACACCAAGCATTCTATATGCTATAATCATCTTTGAAAACAATTACATTTTATGCTGAGATCCAACTGAGAAATAAATATGTATCAAACTATGAAACAGGCTCGAAAAGCTGCTTATGCTAAAAAGCACTGGCTCCTTACTTGGGCAGACAAGTGAAAACAAGATGAAGGCATGACAATCTAGCTTCAGTCAGAATCTGTTTCTATGTGTTGGCTCAGACTACTACCTGACTGACTCTACCTAACTAACCTATACTCCTTCCAGGCTAAGTGAGAGATGTCACACTATAGTATGCCTGCGGTTACCTTATATTTCACGAAGAACAGAACTATGAAGGACAGACCAGACCACTCACAAATGAAAGCAATTACTGACAGGAAAAAGCTGGACCCTGCAGAAATAATCACCTCCTGCAAACCACTTTGTTGTCCCAAGCACTAAGGACTTTTAAGCATCTTGTGGGGCCTGAGCAAGGGTCTATAATGGCTGGGTCCACATCTTGGCAAATACTGAATAATTATACACATTTCTTAGCTCATTTCTTCCTTATTTTAAACCTATAGCTCATGTCATTACCCAGATGATTATTTGGTATTACTGGGCCTCTTTATCTATTCTTCTCTCCAAAGTGGCTACTGTGAATAAAACTCCAACTTTTTACCATAGCTGATACATTAAGATAAATTAATAAATTAAAGAAACTTGTGTTTCTGTATTAGGGTATCAGAATAAGTTGCCAAATTTACTCTGTTAAGGACTATCAAATCTAGTTTTTTCTTAAAAGATTTGGTTATATTACTTGTGTGTGTGTGTGTGTGTGTGTGTGTGTGTGTGTGTGTGTGTGTGTAAAGTCATGCTGTCACTAATTAAACAAAGTGAAGGCAGGAAAAAGAAATCTACTATTAACTTTACTGGAGATCATTTGAGGGGTAGGAAGAATAATAAAGATTTGAAGGCATTTCCAGGGTCCCTCGTGGTTACCTCAACGTGCAGTATATCCTGCAAACAAATGAAACTACAAGAATCTCACATGAAACCAAGAAAAATTAAGTGCTCTGTGGTACTTCAAATTGTTTCATAAGAGACAACAGTAACAGCACCAGTTCACTGCTTTGGTTTTAGCAGCCACATAATTTTAGGCAATACATAATTAACAGTGGTTTCCATTTAAACCTGAATCCCTGAAAGTTTTTTTTTTTTTTTTAAGTAGAATTATTGATTGAAAATATTTGGGAAGGGAAGGTATAGGGGTGGATAGAAGCACAACTTTTACCTATCTGGTAGAAAACAGAAAGAATAATTTTAGTCAATTTTAACTGAAGGATTAATGTGCCTAAAATAGAGTGCACTAAAAATTATTCACAATATAGCACAAAGACATGAAAATACAAAACTGAATTTAATCGGCAAGTTAATTATAACTCTAAAAAGCTCATTGTATAGAGAAAACATAAAATGACTGAGGTGATATTTAACAACATGATAGGTTAAAATACAGAGACACACTAGACCTTCTAGTTCTGAAGGTTGTAATATCCAGATGCAGAAAACTTAATAAATTAAATATAGAGTCCCATACAAATAGTGAAGTTGTAGAAAATAAAAAAACATGTCCTAAAAGAAGTCAAGAGATTTAGGAGCTTAAAAAAAGCTTCAAAGAAGTTTTAACTTTCAGTTCAAAGAAATACAGGGGAAAAAGAAACAGGTACATCATACCAAGTAACACTAACATATATGCTACATAAAGTATCACTGAATCTAAGATTGATATATAGCACAAAGGAAAACACACTTCAAATTAAGCTGTGATTACACTTAAGACTTAGCACTAAACTGGTTTTTAATAATTTAAAGAAATTTTATTGAATTTATTTGTGTGAACAACACTTTTGGGTTGGAGTTGGATACACGCCACACTACATGTGTGGAGTTCAGCAGACAATTGCTAGTGCTGGTTCTCTCCTTCCACCATGTAGGTTCCGGGAACTGAATGTAGCTCAGGCTTGGTGGAAAGTGTCCTTACTCACTGAACAATCTTGCTGACCCTTAAAACTGTATTACACTAGATAAAAGATAGATCTTCATCATACTTTAATATTTTAACACAGAAGATAAATAATGTAAATAAATTCCTTAAGATATTTTGTATAGGGGCTGGAAAGATGGCATAGCAATTAGGAACACTTGCTGTTCCTGCAGAGAACCTGCCTGGCTTCAGTTTCCAGCATCCACATAATGGCTAACAGTTGGCCTGCTCCAGCACCAGGAATGCATGCAGCATACAAATAAAATAAAAACAATCTTTAAAAAAGACAGAAGGAGAGAACAACACATTTTTTTTTTAATTTTTTAAATTCAGTGCTGGCTGTGGAAGTATACTGAAAATAATTTTATGTTCATAATTATTTTATGAAAATAATTTTCGGAAAAGCAAATAAAATTATTAATGACAATAAATTCACCCCCCAAAACAATTCGTATATACAACAAAATGCTAATATTAAAAACTGACAAAACTTTAACATCTATGACACATAAATGAGAGAAAATGAGATAACTGTTTTCAGAGACTGATTTAATGTGCTTAATACAATTATCTCCAGTCACATCCATTTTTGTGCAAACAGCATAATTTCCTTTTTCTTATGACTGAAAAGAAATTTCAGTGTACAAGTACCATGTTTTCCATATTCATCATCTCTTGTTGGATATGCAGGTTGATTCCATAACTATGTAGATAGTGTTGCAGTGAACAATGACATCCAAGTATTTATTCTCTCTGAAAAGTAGACTTTAAGTCTTTGGGATAATGGCTGGATTGATCATATGGTAGGTCTACTTTTAGTTTTCTTAGGAAACTTCATACTTATTTCCACAATGCCAGAACTAGTTTACATCCCCAGAAATATAGAGGGTCTCCCTTCTGTCTTATCCTCACCAGAATTTTTGTTACTTCCTTCTGATGACTTCTGACTCATGTAAGACAAAATCCCAATAGTTTTATTTACAAATAGGCTTAAGCCAACGCAATAGAATGCCAAAATATCAACATGAAAAGATTCAAGGTCATTTTAACATAGTAATAATAAAAACTGTTAAGAAAGAAATAATGAGGGGCTAGGGGGATGGCTCCTCATTTACCAGGGGGTAAAAGTATTTTCTGTATCCATGTAAAAAGCTGGGCATTCCTACATAAGCTTGTAACTCAAGCACTAGCATACAGAAACAAGCGGATACCGGAAACTCACTTCCTAGCCATCTTAGCCGGAATGGTAAGCTCCAGGTTCAATGAGAGATCTCACCAAAAAAAAAAAAAAAAAAAAAGTTGGAGAGCAATAAGGAAGGTATCCAACATCCTACCCTGGCCCTTGATACATACCACAGACAGCCCAGCACCCCCCCCCACACCCCCCCACACACACAAACCAGTGGGTTAGGAATATAATGAAAGTAATCCAAGCTACAAATAAATAAATAAATAAAAATAAAATAAAATACCTAGGAAGAAGTTTAACTAAAGTAGTAAAAGACACTTACAATGAAAATTACAAAAACACTGATGAAAGAAAATGACAATAGCAGAAGGGGGACCAATGCTTCACCTTCACGGACTGCAATAATGTCAACTACCCAAAGTGATTTACAGATTTTAGACATCACTTCAAAATAACAATGAAATGGAAACAGACAATGCAAATTCATACGCAAGTATAACGCCCCCCTCAAAACGTGCAAGCACACACACACAATGATGTTGGAAAATTGGCAAATAACAAAACGAGGGACGGCTGCTTTCAAATTATGCTACAGAGCTATAGTAGGGATTAGTAATGTACACAGAGGGGGCTAGAGAGATGACTCAGAAAGAGCACTGACTGCTCTTCCGGAAGGCCTGAGTTCATGTCCCAGCACCCACATGGCAGCTTACAACTGTAACTCCAGTTTCAGGAGACCCAAAATCTCCCATGGCAAAACACTAATACACATAAAATTTGGGGAGGAGAGAATCCCAGGAGTAAACCAATGCAATTAAGAAGAAACTGATTCTTCACAAAGGAACCAAAAACACCAGATTTTAAAATTGGACTATTATCCCTGATCCTTTGCAAAAATCAACTCAAAATTAAATAAAGACATAAACTCAGACCTGAAACTATGAAACTACTAGAAAAATAAAGTCAAGAGAAACACTAGTACAAACAATGGCATTAGGATAGGCAATGATTTTGGAGATAATGCACAGATAAAGTCCAGAAAAGATATAGGAGATTTTGCATGATAAAGGAAATCAGTCAGTAAGAGTAACAAAACAGGGCTGTGGTGGCACATGCTTTTAATGTCACCCAGCACTGGGAAAGCAGAGGCAGTAGTAACAACTGAGTTTGAGGCCAGCCTAGCCTACAGAGCAAATTCTAGAACAGCCTATTACAGGGGGAAAAAAATAAAAGTGACAAAATCACCTACAAAACGAAAAAAAATATTTGCCTACTATCTGTTTGACTTATGATTAATATCCAGAATGCATCAAAATTCTTAGCAAAATTTCATGTAATCCAACTAAGAACTGGACAAATTATCTGAACATGTTACCAACAGGAGAGAATGCATACAAAAAGACAAAAAAAAAATCTATGAACAAAAAGATGAAAATGTGGACCAGTTGTAGACTGTTTGCCTAGCAAGTACAGGGGCCTGGGTTCAATCCTTAGCACCACACAAGCACTTAAGAGGTGAAAGCTGTTAGTTGGCTGTGTTTAATTTTCCACTTTAACTACAAAATAGTTAAACAAAAGACAACAATGATACTGATTTCCCTTTTCTAATCTCTTTCCTGCAGAAGGAAAATTTTCAAGTAATAATAAAAAAAAAGAAAGAAAAGACAGAAGGAGTTTTTTAAACAGCTAATAATCTACCAACAAAAACAAATAAGAAATAAGCATGAAAATGTGCACCAACCTTCCAGTAGTCAGACTGTAAACTGTAGTATCTCTGGTATGCAGATAATGCTAAAAGAATGAAAATAATTATGAGTCACAATAAAGTCAATGAAAGTTTAAGCATTATTATAGGTATTTAAAAGCTGCCTTTATTGATAAGCACTGATTTCTTGCTTGAATCCACAAGATAAGTAAAACAGGATCAAAGTATGATATCTTTGCCTTCATTTTGTCTATCTCCTTTACGGTGAGTCACCCACTTAACTCTACTGGTAGGCATATTAGTCACTCCAGGAATATTTGTCTAAAAATTATTGATATGTAACACGTCTCTCAACCCTGCCCTCTCCACGCCTCCCTCTTCGCTTCAAGGCACAAAGAAATTAACTGAAGCATTTTGCTATCATCTTTCACATCATGTTCAAAAGTCCAGAATGGCTTTGTTCTAAACCTATAGTTGACCCAGATGCTTGGAAGAGGAGCGACTCATATCCACATCATTTCATGAGACTACTACCAAAGCGGGAATAATCCTTGGTATTTCATAGGCAACGTAATCCAAAGAGATGAACAAAATGCTGCATGGCCTCCAACAAAAACAGAAGGCCATGCATGCAGGTCAGATTCAACAAGCTCAGAGGTTCTAGTCCCAAAAACTTTGCAATCCTTAAAACTTGAAGGGCTAAGAATTACCAGATACCTAATGAAAGCATCCAACCAACAAGAAAGAAGCGGGGGAAGGAGGGCTGACTAAAAGAAAAGAAAAATAAATGATAAAATGAGATGGAAAACTTTTTAAAAGAATAAAATGCTGCTTTCATAAGAGAAAGCAAATTCTTAAAAAAAAAAAAAAAAGCAGGATTCGAAAAACAAAATTATTATAAAATAATGCAATAGAAGGATAATATTAGGAACCTCAAAAGAACCCATCAAAAATGATCAAAAAGTAAGCAAACTAAAAAGAAGCAAACAGTTTACTGGAGGGCTAACATATCAATAACAATGGTTCAAAAAGAACAGAAGCAAAGGATAAGATTCAAACAATAAATATGAAATAGGCACTAGAAAAGCCTGTTCTTGCTATTGGAAAAAAAAAAAATGGATTTCTCACTTGGGCCCACAAGCTAACAGTAGGATGAAAAAGACTCAACTATCTCTACCTTCATTTTGTATCTATGTCCTTTACCTTTTCTCAGATTCTTGCTTTACTCTGCCTAACCTAATCTAGCTCATTCCTGTAGGGAAAAGAAGAGAGAAAGAAAAGAAAAAGGCAGCAAAGATATACTGTTTTCCAAGTCACCTTACACTTCAAAAGGAAAACCTTCCAGGATAGATAGTCCCCTTTCTCCAATAAAAACAATTACCCTTGGAGGTGAGGCTACACCCTGAAACTGAAGTAATCATGTTGTAGACAGATATCAGACTGGTCCCTAACAGTTTATCCAATCACCTTGTAGAACCAGGGCTGAGACAAAAAAGGACAGGACCACTTTTAACCCAAGCTGCTTAATTATGTTACCTCTTGGCCTCTAGTTAATCCTAAACCTCATATCAAGTACCTAAAAGACAGGCCTATAGGGCCAACTGAACTCCTTTATCTGTTTTTCAAACTGTGGCTTACATTAAATACGCCTCTTCTCCACTTTCCACCATTACTCATTTGGTAACTGTTAAATTAAGGCCTAGCCTAGCCTGTTGGGAGTTATAGAAGCTTGGATTTCTACTCTTAAAATCTCAAGTTACAATTTCTGAAAATTCCTAGAAAGAAAACTATAGGCTACTCAACTGAAAAGACCTACAACAGATGTTAAGGTGTCTAGTAATAAAATGATAGAACATTTTCAAATTTCTAAAGAAAAATTATCTCCAACAGTAAAATTAAGATATCGACATTCTTAGTTCAGAGGGAAATAAAGGTATTTCTCATATATAAAACAACTCAACTAAAATTAACTTCCAACATAGTTATAATCGGGCTTGAAGATCATTGAGGAGAGCCCTCCTCCGCCAGCCCCATAATCAGGAGCTTGTAAAACCAGCAATTCAAACTACAGGACGACTTTGACTAATGGTTACAAGAATGGGATCTGAGTGCATCTCTGGCCTTAGGTACAGATATATATTTTTTAAGCTACCCAAAATATACCATCTAGGTAGAGGCTTTCAAGTAAAGCATACCATGCCCTCCCTTAAGGGTTAGTATTAATGTCTGTTAATCATCTAAACAAGAAAACGTCCCTCAAGAAGTTCATCTGTACCTAAAACTTTGAAAATAATAAGCTCTACCCAAACATAGGTGGCACAATGGTCTCTGGAAACTCCTTTTTCATGGGGTGGAAGGGGAGGGGTCTGTGTAACAGCTCTGGTTGTCCTGGAACTCACGCTGTAGACGAGGCTGGCCTCGAACTCACAGAGATTCGCCTAATTCTGCTTCCCTGGGATTAAAGGCCTGCAATTTATACTGAACTCTCTTATGCAGTAACAATGCTCTACTCCACAATGGTCTCTTTGGCCACTGCCCACTCCCACCCCTTGAGAGTAACAAACTCTATCTTCTAAACTCTACTCTGAGTATCTTGTCTAAAAAAAGATTCCAAGGGCTAGGGAGTCAGGGAGGACAGAGAGAAATTAGGTAACAGCAGAACCTTTCCTGGAGAAAATTAAGTATGTCCCTCTAAAAGCACAATGCATACCAACAAAAAAGATACAAAATCACTAAAAACCAGGGGACATAAATGAATCTTTAATACCCAAGTTTTTTTTGTTGTTGTTGTTTTTTTTATTTAAAAAAAAAAAAAAAAAAAAAAAAAAAAAAAAGGAAATCCCAGGAAAACAGCTTTACATGGGTTCCAGAGAGAGGTCTGACCTCTATGTGCTACAAAATGAACAGAAAGCAGTACCTACACACAGAAAGAAATATTAAGTACTCTGTCCTATCTACTTTTTAAAATGATGATCCACCTGACGCTTACATTACAGAGTTTCTACTATTTGGCTGTTAGTCTTGCTCAATGTCCTAACTACAGGTATTAGGTTTGCCAGAATTCACAAATGCCCTAACCCACTCTCTTCCTCAAAAAGGGCTCTTGTAGGGGTTAGAGATAACTCAGTGAGAACAAATTGTTCTTCCAAAGGACTCAGGTTCAATTCCAAGCACCCATTTAGTGAGTGGGTCTGTAACTACAGTTCCAAGGAATTCAGTGACCTCTTCTGGCCTCTGCAGGCACCAGACACGCACATGGTACATACACATGCATGCAGGCAAACTTCCACACACTTAAAGAGGGGGGGAGGCATTCTTATAAATGGCTAAGTAAGCAGAAACTAGACCATGACTCAGAATCTCTTGTTTAGTTTTACTTCTACTAAGAACCTACTATTATCATTGTAAACATAAGATACTTTCTGTATATTCTCAGATGGTTTGTGTATAGGACCTCATTCTAAAACTCAGACAAGTCTTGAACTTCCAATCCACTTGTCTCAGTCTCTAAATGCTGTGCTTCTAGTATGTGTCATGAGACTTGGCTTTCTACTCAATTGGAAAACTAGATAATATATTATTAGAGGTAACTTTATTATTAGTGGATCTAAGAAAATAAAAAAGGAACACCCACAAAGAAAAAGTAGAAATAATAATTGGAAGAAAACACAGGCTATACTAGTATTGTTCTATTTCATAACCTAAGTAACAACTGTCATTTCTAAGTCAATTAACTGCACATATACATTGTAGATATGCTTATGTCTACATGGCTGGATAAAATTTGAATCCAAGATGAAAATTAACAGTCTGAAAATTTCTATGCAATGCCTCCAAAATATGGATGCCACATAAAAAATTAATTTTTTTAAATTTCCGTTTTTAAACATAGTACTGAGCTGAGAAGCTCAGGGGTACATACTTACCAAGCATGCAGAAAGCTTCTGTTTAATTCTTAGAACACTATGAGGCCTTGACACAAAAGTCATCACAATTTTTCACCCTGAAGACATGGTTTTTGTGTAATAGCCCTAGCTATCCTGGAACTTGCTCTGTAGACCAGGCTGGTCTCCAACTGACAGAGATCCATCCATCTGCCTCTGCCTCCCCTGTGCTGGGGGTTAAAGGCATATGCCACGACAACCACCCCGCTATTATCACATATCTTAATAAGTAGCCTTTTCATTTGAGTAATACTAGTTTTCCTTTTCCCATAACAAATTACACTAACCAACATATCACTGAAAATTAAACTACCACTTAAGTTCTCCAGTGCTACAGAAACTGGTTTTATGTGCCCCAGTCCTTAGTTCTACATCTACATCATTAATAACCTAATTAATAACACCCACTCACCTCTTGACTATATAAAATTCACTTTCAGAATGGGGAACTCTTAATAATACCATCCATATTAAATGAAACTGCATTACAAGAAACACTGTTATTAATGGTTGATAGAAACATGGCATCTATACAACAATGTGTTGAATTAATAAATATGAAATCTCAAATTCAAAGTCAGGGTTGATATTCTAAATTGCAAGGAGAATTACAATTGAGGCATTTCTTCCATCTATCTTTCTATTCAATTACATACTTTCTCGATAATTAAATTTTGCCTCTATTAGATTTGGCACTTTAAGATCCTAATAAATTTTACTTCTTAAACCACATTAAGTCAGTGAGATCCTATAAAGGCTATACAAGTACCTGGGCCTTCCTAGTGAGATCTCTTTAAGCAGTCATTATTTCTAATCTTTATCTATTTTTTTTTTTTAAAAAAAGGTCTAAGTATTTTTTAAGAATGGAGAATGATAGAAATCCTTCATTTCAATATCCTTGTTTCAAATCTTTTTCAGAATGACTGTAGCAAATGCATCAAAATCTACTTTTTTTGCTATACAAATTTAGTACCAATTATTAGAAAATAGGACTGTTTTGTCTGAACACTATAAATATCTGGCAGTGGACACTGTCATTTTATCAAAGAAAACAAGTACCAAATTTTGGCACACAACCTGTCCTTGCAATTCCTGACTGTCTAAGAATTAAAATATTTCAGATCTACTTTGCTGCATATGACAGATAAGGGGTAAGAAGGTAGAGGGGTAAGGCGGGAAAGAGGTCAATTACTTACAAGAAGGAGAAAAAATATTATATTCCAACTAAATTGTACTTTTCTGAAATTTCCTTGGTTCCCTTGTACCTCATAATTTCAATCATTTTAATAAAAATTGATCAAGGCTGGTATAGCTTCATGTCTCCCTCAATGTAATACTACGTCTAACCTCCAGCTACCATAAGTGTTAATCCTAAAGCCAATTATTTACTAAATAAAGGCTACACTCCCTTCCATGGGAAGAATCTAATATATAGCAATAGGCGAAGTGCATTTGGCCTCAACTTTGCTAAAATCTCCTATCCATTGCTCTTTTTAGGATAAATTCCTAAAAGCAAAATGAACAAGTCAAATGACAGAATTACTTTCTAAAGTATCTGTAAATATTATCAATCAAAAAGATTAAGAAAATGTTTTTACAAAGCTATTTTTCCTTCTACATATTTTGAATGACAAATTTAAGAGGAAACAGATGACATCAGAATGATAAATACAGAAAAATCAGTTCATAATGTTCATAAAATAGGTTCTATAGTTTACTGTGACAAGTATAAAAGTAGGTTTTTTTGTTGTTTCTTTTTTTTGGGGGGGGGGGTGTCCTTTGTGTAGCCCTGGCTGTACTGGAATTAGCTCTGTAGACCAGGCTAGCCTTGAACTAGATTAGAGAGCCTCTGGGATTAAAGGGGTGTGCTACCACCACCCAGTTTTGTTGTTTCTTAAAGGAACTAAACTCATGGATATCCAAGTTCAAGGAATTTTTAAAAAGTAATAAATCCTGTTATATAAATGACAATTATTATTAACAAAGAAGTATAAGTCCCAACACATGTGTACTTGGGGCATTTTACTCACAGATTTATTTACATGTTTACTGTATGGTTCATGTTAACTTCTTTGTAATAAGTATGTTTTATAATATGTTCCCTAAAATTAAATGTCTATTTGGTTGAAGTCAGCACTTTTCTTATCTTGTGCCAGTCACAAAGAAAGTAGTAAACCTTAAGAAAGAAATGCCTTTCTAATTGGTGGTGGAAGTTTGAGTGTGGGTGGTTAGACTGCATGCAGAGGGAAGTATTCTACCTAATATTGGTTTAGTTTTAAAAATGCAGAAAGATAGTAAGAATGGACAGGGAAAAAATAAGTAGTTTGTGTTTTATAATATTTATATGCTATAGATTTATATTTGTGCTCCTGAGTATATGTATATGCACCACACACATAGATCTCTTCCTCCAAAAAGGAAGAAAGGAGTATTAAGATGTCCTGAAACTGACTGTTGTTAGCTGCCGTGTATGTGCTGTGAACAGAACTCAGTCCAGTTCTCCTAACCACTGAGCCATGTCTCTCCAGCCGTAACTTGTATTAAAAAATAAAAATAAATAAATAAAAAATTAGAGAGAACATGGCCCACACACTCTCAAACTCCCAAGGAGAACTCAAAAAAATGCATAATAATTAAGAACTATAGACTAATTTGAAATATTCTGCTATATCCATTCTCTTCTTCTTCCCATTAATAGTTAAGCTACTGTTCATTAGCAATAACCAACTAATCTAATCTATACAATAGTAGATGGGTATTTAAACTTTTTTTCACTGACTAAAACCTTTACTATCCTCCTCTTCTCCCACCCTAGTGATTACTCCCACCAACTAGTATGTTAAGCAGTGGAAATACTACATGCCCATATCCCACTTTCCAAAACAAAAAGAATATTTCCAAATTACCCTTGATTCACAGACCAACTTTCTATTTGTTTGTTTATTCATTTGTATGAGACAAGATCTTGACTCTGTAACCCAGTCTGGTTTGGAAGTCACTACTCTGACCTCAAAGTTACAGCAATCCTCCTGCCTTGGGCTCTATAAGCATGAGCAACCAAATGGGCGTGCATGTAGAAGTTTGTATGTGAGCATGCAGTCGTTTGCTCATGGAGTAGGTGCCCACAGAGGCCAAAGGTGTTAGACCCTCCTAGAACTGGTCCTAGAGTTGAAGGTGGTTTTGAGTCATCTAATGTGGGTGCTGGGACTGAAAAGCAATACATGCTCTTAGATTCTGAGCTATCTACCTATCCATCCCCTAACTGAATAAATTCACTTAAGAATGAAGTTTAAAAGTTAAGGGCTAGCAAAATTGCTCAGCAGGTAAAGAAACATACTTGCTGCCAGGCTTAATGTGTGTGTGTGTGTGTGTGTGTGTGTGTGTGTGTGTGTGTGTGTGTGTGTGTGTGTGTGTGTGTGTGTGTGTGTGTGTGTGTGTGTGTGTGTGTGTGTGTGTGTGTGTGTGTGTGTGTGTGTGTGTGTGTGTGTGTGTGTGTGTTTGAATGGTTTGATTTCCAAGGGCTGCCAGATAAGCCAAGTAAAGAAACAATCTTTCCACCTGTCCTATGTATGGTTCCCACAAAATGCCCTCAACCACCAAACAACAAGAACCTCCACACACCCAAACAAACCCTGACAAAAGCACACACAGGATGGGACCACTCCAGGTCTTCTGCCCAGCTGACCCAAAATTGAAGGCTGGTTACTTAAAAGGCTTTCTTCCCCTACATGCCAACCTGTCTTTCCCATTCAACCCTTAACTGAACACTATAACTGTTAAACAGTATGCCTAATCTCGCACAGTTTATGAGTTCTCACTGGACTCATGTCCAGCTTAGAGAAGACTCAGAAAAAACACACACACTGACCTATTAATTAATTTAACATTTAGAATAAAAAATAAAAGTTAAAATATACATGCTTTATTGATAAGTAAGATTACTAAATGATAGAGAGCACTATATGTGGGCTGTTCAAGTCCAGGCCTCTCTTTACATGTCAAATTAATATGCTTTCTCAGTATATGAAAGTATAGTATTAAAAAGGCTGTTTCATAGAATTCTATATACCTCTAATATAAAAGTTCCCTTTAAATAAGCTATTAGCTTCAACTGAAGTTAAAACATTAAATGTCAGGTGAGCAAGATAAATCAGTGGGTAAAAAGTACTTATTTTGCAAGCCTGACAATCTGGGCCCCTTGATATCCTCAAGGTAGGAGAATTGACTCCAAATGCTGTTCTCTAACATCCACAACACATGTAAGCCTCGCATGTAAATAAATAAATGCAAAAACAACATCAAAAAAAAAAAAAAACCAACAGTTTATGTGTTATTATGTTGAACTAAAGATCAGTACTAACCAGTATCACTTAACAATCCTAAAATTGCCAAGCGATGATCATACACTACTTTTCTGCCTTTTATAAACTAGAAGACAAAAACTCAGGGAAGTTTATATAATCTGGAAATACAAATAATGGAGCTAAACTGGGAAATAACTCTAATTTTGAATTCTACAGAATATGAATGTTTCTGACTAAAATTATACTTCCATTAGGAAAATGTGAGTGTGACCTGACTCACAACTGGCATGACACAATAGTAATGTGAAACACCAACAATTCTTTACTCTAGTCCTAATCCTAAAACTTTCCATTAAGTACTCTGCCCACATTTGATGAAAACAAATTACATCCACTGCATAAAGATGTTTAGTGTTACCCAAAGTTTAAATGTTATCACTTGTGAAAACAATTTCCCTTTGCTATGGAATTTTCCTTTTGTACTGAGGGAGAGCAGCCAGCTATGTAACTTCCTGAATGAATAATGGTCTGGTTTGGCAGATCTTGAAAAAAAGCACATCTCAGAGAACTGACTACTTACTATATTTAGATATGTAACTTAGTTATTTC
The DNA here is from genome assembly GCA_033318265.1 of Phyllotis vaccarum. Lineage (NCBI taxonomy): Eukaryota > Metazoa > Chordata > Mammalia > Rodentia > Cricetidae > Phyllotis > Phyllotis vaccarum. The sequence continues at coordinate 134,951,654 of JARWLC010000013.1, read as the reverse complement.
ATGATGAAAAACATTTAAGTAAATAAACTAGTTTTATTTTAAGGTTCAAGCTCATGTGTTCCTCTTTCTGTATTGTCTTTACAGTAACATAAATGTAGCTTAAGTAACATGAGTATAGCTTAAAGTTTTATTAAAGTATGTTCTAATTAAGATGGGCAAGATTTACAGAAAGGAGCAAGAAGAACACTAACTTTGTACTACCTTTCCTATATATCCTAGAGGAGCTTTTTAGCTCACCCCTCACTGGGGCCTTGCAACTGCTAAGCAAGCACTACCACTGAGCTCAATTCCAAGCACTAAGATAACAGCATTTAAAAGGGGGATTTTTCATGGAGGAAAACAAAAGCACATTGCAATATAAGGTTTGTATGTACGTAGGATTCTTTTTTTGCTGAGCTTATTTTATTGATGATTTACCTGACATTTTCTCACTTTGATCTACTCTGTCTTACTGTTTACTATAGCTCAAGCTTATAGCTTCGTACAAATAAAAATGGCAGTGCCTGTCATAAATATTACTTTAAATGCATATGTGAATCAAAGAAATCAATAAGAAAACAAAATTACCTTTTGGATAATCTTCCAATAAGAGATTGAAGTGACCTAATTGACAAAAGAAATCAGACTCCACTTTTCCTTCAGCTTTTAAGATCAGAGATTCGTAGCAGTGAACAGCCTAGAAATAAAAGAACACAAATGTTTAAGAGATAGGTAAAAATCCTAAAACTACATTTTCTCCCCTAAGATAATATATGCATCCTCCACTAAATCATCACCTAGGAAATCACTGTATTTTTCTTCTATATCTTCTATATCAATACCAATATCTATATCAATATCAATCAAGGCATCATTCTTTAAAAGGAATAGCTTCCTTGAATATTTATCAGAAGTTCTACTGATATGGGCATAAGGGTCTTTCCCATTTACAAAACTGCAAAAACAATAGACAAATCAAATAAAGGAACACTTTGACAATTCTGTTCATAAATTACAAATCTAAACACTACTGTTATGATACAAATCTCTATTGATACAAATAAACCTATTCTCAAATCAAACATTATCTATCTTTTCTACAAGCATGGAGAGCTTAACTGAATTAGGTGAGAATTCATATCTCTGTATTAAAAACAGCTACCATTTATATACAACAGTTCATTTTTTGCCAAAATCTGTACCAGATTTAAAACCAATCATTTTTTCCTTGTTATAAACATCAAGCACACTAACTCTATCTCACACTCCCAAAACCTAAATATTTCTATTACCCTTACTCGCATATTTTCTTTCTCAGAAAACAAAATTTTTAAGGCTGTTAACTCCCTTAAACTCTGAAAAATACAAATGACAGAATAGAGTTTGATGACATATTCCAATTGTCATATGCTACAGATCTCAGGGAACTTATCCTCTTACCCTCAGTTTAAGAGACCTGACAAAATGATTAAGATGTCAGAGATAGCTCAGCAAATGCTTGCAGTATACACCTGAAACCTGAGTTCAGAACTCCAGAACCCATGTAAAAGTCTTTTGACCTTCATACTTGAACATAAATACCCTCACACACACAAAGACAGATAGACAAGGGGAAAGGAAGGGAAGAAGGGAGGGAGAAGAAAGGAAGGATAGAGAGGAAGAAAAGTTCTGAGTTCACACAGTACTTGGCACAGAACTAAATACACTTGTTTCTTCTCTTCTCGGGTAACATCAAAGCTCTTACTCCCACAGTATTTTTGACAGTGTACAATTTTCCTTAAATACTCCATAATGTTGTTGTTGTAAGGAATTGTAGAGTCATTAAAGCCAGGGAAAAAAAGAAAGAAAGAAAGAAACTGTGACTTCTCAAATCTCTGGGTACCTCTCAGCACATACAAAAAAGTAAAAAGAAACTCAAAAGTTTATAGAATCATTAAAATCACTTTACTATTCTCATAAGAATTTCCTGGAATGTCTACTTAAAAAGTCTTCGTTTTTGTTTATGATACAGAGCCTTGAAGTGTAGAGAATAAACAGTTTCAAATGTATATACTAAAATTTACTAACCAACAAAATTTATCTGTCAACAGTTTGATGAACCTACTATAAATAATGTAAATCCAGGTTGGTCTTACTATACTTAAAGCTTAAGCACTACAAAAGAATTGTCCTCTGTTCCTAGTTTACTCTTTGCCAACTAACTGTGCATGTAAGAAATCACAAACAATGAGAACTAGCCAATCCACTTCTCTAGAATTAGAAGAGACTGGATTCTATTAAAGTCTTAGGAATTAATATAATTTAAAAAGGTACAAAATTTCAAGAGCCTCTTTACACAACTCTTATTCGACAAATGATTTGGTATAAAAATACTCAAAAAATCATTACATATGAAGAAAAATCAGTTGAGTGCAGTGTGGGAAGTCCTAAATTTACAATAAATGTTTTCAAAGCTAGTGATAGTATTGGAAATGAAGCTTTCATAAAAATGCTTTTCTGTATGCTGTGAATCTCAATCTTTAAATAAAGGAGCTGTTTTGGCCCATGACAGGCGCCATAGAAAAAGTAGGAGGAGGAATCAGAATAGGTAGGAGGAGCAGGGTGGAGTCAGAGGCCGACTGAGCTGAAGCCCAAAGGAGCAACTTGTTAAGGAACACAGGTGAGCCACAGGCCACGTGGCAGACAGATTAATGGAAATGGGTTGATTTAAGATGTAAGAGCAAGCTAGCAATGTGCCTGGGCCATAGGCCAAACAGCATAAAGTTAATATAAGAGTCTGAGTCATTTCTGGGAGTCTGAGCAGCGGCAGGTCTGTGAGTCTGGGTCTCTGGCCGCCCAGGACCCAAGAAACAGCACTACTACACTATACTGTATTTACATCATTTTCTCCTCTTTCCCCTCCCCTGCCATTCCTCAAATTCATTGCTATTATCAATACGTGTGTGTTCTCTCCCCCCCCCCCCCCCCCCCCCCGTCTCTCTCTCCTTCCCTCCCTCCCTCCCCATTAAATAAAACAACCTGTTGAGTTCACTTAGTATTGGTCATATGCATGTGTGTTTAGGGCTATCCACTTGTCCTTGGAGTACATCAATTCTCCCTTTCTCAGCAGTTACTAATTGCCTGTAGCTCTTCATCTAGGCGTAGAGTCTATTTTCACTATTTTTCACTATTCATGTTGGCCTGTTAACTGTTGTCATTTTCCAGGTCTTTTTAGGCTACCATTCTGTTGAGAAGCTGTCCACAGGTGCAGCTTCTCTGTCATATACAGAAGACACTATGTTGTAGCAGGTGCCCTCCCTGGTCTTCTGGCCCTTAGAAGATTTCTGCTTCCTCACTTCCCTTGGTATAGGAATTGTGTTGTAGATAAATTAACTGGAATTGATAGTTGTTCTCTGCTTTGACCAATTGTGGGTTTCCATCATGATCTCTGCTGAAAAAATAAAGCTTCTTTGATGAGGGGTAAGCATTTAACTCAACTGTGGGTATAATGATAAGTATTCAGAAATTATACTAGCTTAGGCAAGTGACAGTCATAGGTTCTCCTCTAGGGTCTTTGGCCTCACTAACCACAGAAAGGTAGGTGGGCAAGATTTACAGTACAGGGCATGATTTTCTTCCTAATAAGTGGGTCCTCCAAATATCTTACCATTCTGGTCACTATTATGGTCTGAAGGCTTTACTACTGACTATTTTTCTCCTTTGGTAGACTGTATAGCACCTATAGAACACCCAACCCCACATCAGACATTTATATCTCTCAGGGATCTTTGCAGAAGAGAGGATGGTAAGGCTGTTAAGAGCCAGCAGTAGTGAATGACTTCATGGAAACAGATTTTCCAGACATAAGAGAGTGGAACAGATACCCACATACACTAACATTTTCCAGACATAAGAGAGTGGAACAAATACCCACATACACTAACATTGATTGTGACACCATGTGTAAGACCTGTGAAAAATCCAGCCAAACAAAACCCCAGAATAGAAGTCAGAAGGTGGATAGCAATCCCACCACTACCATCTGATGACAACTGAAAAGAGAAAGTCAGGTGTTTTGTTTTAATGTGGCCCATACTAAGCTGACCAAACAGAGCAGGTCCCAATCCTAAACTATCTGGCCACACAAACTGGATTCTAGGGTAAAGTAGGGGTAGAGAGTGGATAAAATCTCAAAGTCAGGGGGGAAGTAGGGGGAAACTAAACTACTTAATTGAGAGAGACTCTTATTTTGGGTAAAATACACTGCATTTTTAAAGATTCCTCGGGTTTCTAATAAAATATGTATATGTATGTCCAAGAATTATGAGAGGAAAACTATAATGTGAAAATTTACCTAAGATTCATCATTTACCCCCACCCCATTCCATTCGGCAAGGATGAGCACAACTCCGCAAAACACACCAACCAGAAGCCTATATCTGAAGCAATAGGCTACAAGCAGCTGAGTACTATAATGATCTCTTTGTGATAAGGAAGCATGGCCCAGCCCAGAGTCATGGGGACCTAGATGGGACAAGGAGATCCAAACCCAGCCCTGCAGTGTCTGCCTTGGGCTCCAAGGAGAAAACAACGGCCCATCTGTTACCTTGCAGCACCAGCCAGGTGGGCACTATTAGAGTGAGCAGAGGTATGGTATGGTGTGGGAGAGAGAGACAGAATGGTTAAGGTCCTGTGGAAAAAGGCATATCTGAAGAGACAGGAAAAACAACAGATTGAGGATAGTGAGGGAGGTGATCAGGGGTAACGCACAGGAAAGCAAGCCCTGCATTTTGTCTGAACATCACAGCAGGCATCACAACAGAAATGATTTATGAGAGCACAGGTGAGCATGGGCTGGGGAAAACTTGGTCCCCCCACCCCCACCCCAGAATGCATCAATGCCTAGGGAAGATGGGAGGAGCTGGTCCTGTGGTAATAAGAGCAGTTGACCCCCACCAGCTGCAACAGCAGGCCCTGCACCTTGCCAGGACAGCATAATAGAACTAACCCTGTTAGTACAGGTGTGGGTGAGCCCAGAAGTTGTGAGCAAAGCAGCTGTCCCCATTTCTCATCAGTCTTGTGGAGGCTTGGGTGAGGAAGAGTTGCCCTCCCACACCCCCTCCCCACCCATCAATACCTGAGACAGATGGGAAAACTGTCCCTGAGGTCACAGGAGTAAGAGAGCTATCCCCCGCCACCACCCCCTCAACCAGTTGCATCACTTGGGAGAGCAAACCCTGCACCTCACCTTAGTAATAGAGCCAATCTTGTTGATGAATGTGTGGATGAGCAAGCCCAGAAGTTGTAAGGGTGGGAGAACTGTCCCCACTACTCATCTGTCCTGTAGCAGTGTGGGAGGTTGAGAGATGCCCTCCCCTCTGGCCCCTTATCACCAGCAACAGATGAGAGCTGACCCTCCCCTTACCAGATACAGCCCTCAGGCAGTAGGCCCTGCCCCTTGCCTATAGGCAACATAGTGAAGCTGCCCAAAGATCAGCAGAGGTGAGAATGAGCAAAGACAACTAACTGTCCCCTGTCCCGGTTACTCATCAGACATGGGGTAGCATGGGTGTAGGAGAGATGCATACACACACACACCCTCCTACCCATGGGTGTAGGAGAGATGAGCACGGGAATGGACTCACACACACACCCCTCCTACCAATTCACTCTGAGATAGGTGGAATAACTGGCCCTAGGGTCATGTAAGAGTGGGAGGGCTGTCCCAACCCCTCATCAGCTGCAGTACTCAGAAGAGTGGGCCCTGTTTTATTGCCTGGGTAACATGATAGAGCAGGCCCTAATGGTGTAGGTATGAGGGCATGAAAGCGGAGAACTGGCCCTGCCCCTTGCTCATTTCTGCAAGAGGTAAATTAGCTGGGGCACTGATGAAGAGCTCACCCTAGTGATGAGGACAGGGATGAACTGGAGGGCTGACCAACCCTACAGCTGCCCAGTGCCAGAACCAGGGTATGACTTAGCCTATCCCAGCATCCATCCCATCTGTGATCTGCTGGAGCATGTGAAGGAACCTGACCCACAGACCCAAAAACTACAGGATCTCCACAACACAGGGCAACAACAGGATATCCAAAAGGAGTCCTAGTTGTGGAGAGCAAAGTTCTGCCTGGCTCTGACCCAAGGTCACATCTCATGATTCACTGGCAATTGACAGGATGAGGCCAGTAGAAGATCTTATTTATAACTTCTTGCTGGGAGTGGAATGTTTCTTCTCTGAGTGTCCTTGCTTTCCCACACTACCCCTCTCATAATCTCAACTGCCTTCCCCCTTCTGCAGGCATAACTTTCTTTTCAAGGTTAGCAGCAAGAGTGATAACCAACCCCTTTTACCCTATATATACTCAGTTCATTCTTGACTTATCTCTTGGCTTCTGCATCTCTTGTTCCCTCCCTCTCATTCTCATTCCCCTCCTCCAGGGTCTTCATTGGCTTTACCAGCGGGCTGGGGCACTAGTGAGGGCCCAGCAGATAATATAGTAGAAACCAGAGGCCTCGAACCAGACTAATAACTACTTCCAAGTAAAGATAGATGAACAAATGAGTTTACTGTGGCTTACTGTGTCACACTGCAGCTTCCACGATGAAATTTGTAATCTTTTTTTGGGGGGGGGTCCCTTTTATGATTAAATTTTTTTTATATTGGGAGGGGCTGCAGGGGCAGAGGGCAGATGTTAAGGGACAGGGAAATGAATGGGATCAAGATACATGATGTAAAAGATGCATAAAATAAATAAAAAGTAAAAAGAGAGTCATCACCTTATAGGTTCACACTTTTCTCAAAAAAAAAATCAGTAGGACAGTTTTAATACTAATTACAGGTTATCAAAAATGCTTGAAGCCTCAGCTGGCTTGATCCTAAGTCAGCACAGCACTAGGAGGCTGAAGGAAGTGGCACATTTTCAAGGCCAGCTTAAGCTATATACACAGAAAGGCCTTGAAAGAAAGAAAAAAAAAAAAAATCAAAATGCTGGAGAAGAATGTTCCCAATTTGAAATGTTTTCAACTTGAAAAATTTGCAACTTAAACACATTATACATGTTTACATATACCTACAATTTGCATAATATATTATACATATATCTGTAAATATAAACACATACATGTTTATTTATACATATACATGTAAATATCTTGGAGAATGGGTACTAGCCCTAAACAATAAACTCATTACAACTTGTACACATACTCTGAAAACAATTTTATATTTTTAATGTGCTCGCCTTTTGTCTATGGAACGATGTATACTTATTGTATATAACTGTATTCTCCTGTATGTACTCAAAAGTTTGGAGTATTTAAATTTTTAAATTTCACTTAAACATGAAGACTATTATTTTAGAAAAAATAACAAGCCTCTATATTATTTTAAAGGGTTTAAATATTACAAAAATTCTTAAGAAGAGTACTGAAAAATATTGGCAATTGGTTAAACAGAGGAGTTTTGGTTTTACAAAAGGAGTTTGAAAGGCTGGTTGAACAATAATGAATGTACTTATAATGGAATTATGTGAGACCAGGTTGACCTAGAATTTGAGATCCTTCTGCCTCATCCAGTCAAGTGCTGGTATTAAATGAATGTACCACTGTGCCTAGCCAAAGATTTTGTAGGCTAATTATTATGTTAAAGACTGAATTAGACAATATGTACAATTAACTTAAAACATTTTGTTTTATGCTAGCCAATAACCAAGGAATACCTACTCAGAGCTGAACTTAACTGGCAGCTAGGCATCAAAACTAATAGTTTCTTATATTTTTCTTATTTTCTTCCACGTCCTTTTCTCTTTCCTAACCGATCTGCCTTTCATACTCTTTTGTTATTTTCCAATTTCCTTATCAGTGTTCTTAACTAAAGACCCTTTCCAACAATCACTTTTAACAGTCTAAATGTCTTTCATTATTAAAATTAGAAAGAGGAGATAAAATAAGAGGAATTTGGAGCATTACTAAGTCTCCAAGCTAAGGACTTCATTTTATTTAACAACCAAGTAGGTTTTTCCATTTGGACATTAAGAAACAAAATTTAAGGGTTTTAATTTGTTCAAATATTTCCCTCTTAAAGCTCACTTTTAAACTTACACCAATTTAAATCTCTTCATCCCTATAAACTGAACATTTGTTACATAACCAATATGCTTTTTCTTTCTATTATTTCCCAATTCCAATGAACATAGCATTACAACATGGACACAACTTGATTCACCAAGGCTCCTTCATTTCTATAGCCCAACTCATACCTGAAACAAACAAAAACTACTTTTTCAAGCAATATTGTTAAATAATAATAATAAATAAAACAGCGTTGTTTACTGCTAATATGGTTCATGGGAATAAGAATTCAGCTATACATTGCCTATTGAACAGTTAAGTCCACTCTCGTTCTGTATATTAAAATGTTTTACCTAATTTACTCCAAATGTGTATTATCTTCAACCATTGTCATCCCACAAATTCCATTATTCAGTCACCCTCAAAGAAATAAAATATACAACTAACTGTGACATAGTCCAGTAAAAAGATTTTCTGGGCAGTGGTGGCATACACCTTTAATCCCAGTACATGGGAAGGGGAGGCAGAGGCAGGCAGATCTCTGAATTTAAAGCCTCCTGGTCTATAGAGCAAGTTCCCAGAACAGGCTCCAAAGCTACACTGAGAAACCCTGTTTCAAAAAAACATTTTATTTTTAAAGAAATCCAGATGACAACTGCCAAGTACTATTGCCACCATCATCCATTTCCTTATCATATTTCTATAGTGTATAACACAAAATGTTTTATGTAAATATATAATACACAAAACAAGTACATACGTGAGTGAATTTCTTTTAACAATATGATTTATTATAGTTTACACATTTTAAATCTGAAGAACTCTTAAGTAAACAAACTAACGTTTTTATTGGCTTTTTAAAAAAAGGTGTCTATGATTTTAAAGTTAATATTCTTGTTAAAAATATAATTCATGAAATCTTTATAAATCATGCAAATTTTGTACCTTACTAGATACTCAATAATGTCTTTGCTTAAATGCTTTTACAGCATTACAAATATATTTAGGAACTTTACAGGTAAAAACCACCTGAATTCAAACCATTTGGGGAACTCACGCTTTTTTGAATCTTGAGAAAAGCCACTTAAAGTGACAATTTTCAAGTATTAATTCTTAATTCACACATATGAATATAATATTCTAGAACTTACACATCACAATCCCAAACCTTTATTTTTAATTTCATTTACTAGTTTTGAAAACGTAAATTATACATTGCTGATTCAAAGGGGTATGTATTCTCAAGCTTTTTCCCCACTCTTGACCTCAGCCATCCAGTTATACGAACCAACAGTGTTTAAAATGTCTGCCATATTCAAGTTATTTTGCAGATGTGAGCAAATAGCTTTCCCACTTGATCATTAATACTTACATATTTATATAAAGCAATTTGTAAATTGCTAAACATTTTTGGTATCCCAAATATCCTATTTTACAATTAGAACTCAACTTCATTAAATACATGTTACATGTAAAGACAGTTCTGCCCACTAAAATAGGAATGTCAGACTACAGTAAAAAGAATGATGCATGGTGAACAATGCCCTTGGGGAACTGTGAGAAAATCGCCAAGAAAAAAAGGCAAAGGGCCTTTTACCTCAGGTGTAGTTTGTTCCCAGAATTGTTCTAGGGTGTGCATCTTAGTTAGGGTTTTCATTACTAACATTTAATTGGGGTGGCTTATATTTTCCGAGGTTTAGTTAATTATAACCATGGTGTGACATGGTGGCATTCAGGCAGACATGGTGCTGGAGCTCAGAGTCCTACATCTTGATAGGCAGGCAAGAAGAAGTGGTCTGAGACATTAAGCATATATAAGACCTCAAAGCCAGCCTCCCAATGGTGCCACTCCCTCTGAAGGTCATTTTATTTCAAACCACCACAATGATTTCATGCTTGTGACAAACATTTACATTCAACTTATAAGACATGTTTATTCTTATTGAATGTCAGAGCATAGCTACAGAACCGAATCTAGTCAGTGTGCCCTGAATCTGGATAAATCCTTCTACCTTGCTTTCCCAGATACAGTCTATAGTAAGTGCCAAGCAATTGTGTTTAAATTCATCTGTCCTGAGCAAGTTCTGGAAACTAGTTGCTCTGTTATTATTTAGTATGTGCTTACTGATGTTTATTCACATGTTTTTCTGAACTCAAACAACCTTACTTAGATCACTGCTTTGTTTCATTTGTGTATAAAAATACACTGAAACTGAAGTAAGATTGTCTATAGCATTAGACTGTAGTACATTCCATTCTTTCAGGTCCTCAAATCCCAGGTCCAGCAGACAAGTTGACAAGGAGAAAAGACAGGCTTTGCTACTACCTTTATGTTTCTTCTTGGCTGGAATCACCTAAATACCAGGGACTTCATTCAGTGATTCTCTTGGACTATAACTGAGAGTGGAGGAAAAGGCAAATGGATGGTGATGACATCCCTGCAACAGTTTCATTCAATGCAGCCAGATAGTTTCTGAGAACTCTTTTAACAGTTAAGTAGTGGGTCAGGTCGGGTGGCTCACACCTATAATCTCAACACTTGGGAGATGAGAATGTTCTAAATTCCAAGATGGTCTAGAAATAGGTTGAAACTGTGTCAAACAAACAAACAACAATACCTGAGATACTGCCTTGATGACTTTAGTGAGGCATTCAAGGTGACTTCAAAGACAGAGGGTGGGGATGTAGGCCAGTTGGTAGGATGCTTTGCCTAGTGTGCAAGAAGCTCTAGGTTCCACTAGCAGCAATATATTTAAAAATAAAATAAGGTGCAATACCTCACGTCTATGGTCCCAACACTTCAGAGGAAGCAGGAAGGCCAAGAGTTTAAATTCACCCTCAGTTACATAAGAGTTTGAGACTAGCCCTAGCTACATAAGAACCTGCCTCAAAATACAAACACAGTTAGCAAGATGACTCAGGGTAAAGGCAGTTGCTGCCGCATCTGGCAACCTGGGACCCTTGGGACCAACATGGTGGAAAGAAAGAGCAGGTGATTCCCTGGAGTTGCCCTCTGGTCACACAGGGCTGTGGAATGAGCAAGCCTGTGTTGCCTCTCCCCCTCCCCATGCATAAATGTAATTAAAAAGCAAGCCAAGTGAGGAAAGGAGAGAGAGATCCTCTCTGCAGAAAGAAAGAACTCAATAAAGTAAACATAAGAATAATAAAAGGACAGAAACCTTACAAGGCCTAGCTAATCCCTGAGAAACACAATAGGCATCCTACCTTTTAAAAATCAAAACTTTTCTTTGAAGCACTCAATCTTGAATACTTTGTTTTAACAGCAACAACAAAAATAGACTAATAGCTATAGCAAGCTTTTCCTCCATGTTCTTTCAGTTAGAGGTACTCATTTAATTTGAAACTCCAAAATAAATATACAAAGAAAGCCTGTTTAGATTGCAGAAATTGCTAAATGGTTAAGAGCACTTTCTGTTGTTCTTTGAGAGGACCTGGGTTTGGCTCCCAGCCATACATAGTGGCTCACAATCATCTTTAATTCCAGTTCCCAAGTAACTGGTGTCCTCTTCTGACATGTGTTGGCACCAGGCACACACTAGGTAGACACACATATACGCAGGTAAAGCATTTACACACACAAAATAAAGGGTTTTATAAATTTAAAATAAAGCCTATTCGTACCAGTTATATGCAAGCGACACCTTCATGATTATAGATTATCTATTATCTGTATCTCAAACACATATTTCAAAGTGATACCTTTGGTAGCAAAAGCGTGCATTCCCTTGCCCTATATACATTGTTAAACAAATGTGCAGGAAAAAAGGCAAATACTTAAGACATCATGAAATATAGACAAAATACAGACTAACAATCTGCTTTGAATTCTGCAATTTCTAATATGTATTTCTAAATGTATTTATTGAAGAAATGAAAAATCCTGAAACTAGACAAACTGTACACTACCCCTTCTTAAAGTACTTAACTAAAATAGTTTTCATTCAATCTTACTATACCTTTTAGACAATTCTTTATAATCTCCATACACAAATAGAGAATTTTAAAAAATCTTCACATTAATATAAAATATTTTTCATTGACTGTGCTGTTTAATGTTGTGGAATATTTGTTTAACTATGTAAAGATGTGTTGCATTTGTTTAATTATGTAAAGACATGTTGCTGTTTTACCTTGCCTGCCTAAGGCATCTGACTTGTCTAAGAAAAAGCTGAAAGGCTAATGTGAGGGACGAGGTATAGATATAACTTCTGGGCAGGGAGAGTAAGCAGGAGAAATTTAGGATTGAGGGAAGAAAGAACAAAAAGACACCAGGGAGACAGCCAGCCAAACATGGGAGAAACAGGAAAGTAGGACATACAGAATAAAAGAAAGGTAAAACGCCCCAGAGATTAAATTAAGTTAAAAGAGTAGCAGGACAAACATAAGCTAAGACCAAGCATTCATGATTAATGGCAAGTCTCCCTGTCTTTATTTGGGGACTGGTTGGTGGCCCAAAGAAAATTTCAACTATAGTTTAAAATATCAAAATATAAGATCAAGTCAGGTGTGGTGACACCCAACTTTGCTTCCAACACTTAGGTGACCGGGGCAAAAGAATATCTGAAAGTTGAATGCCAGTCTGAGCTACAGAGAATGTTTCAAAGCACATCATCACTGTTCGTTCGCTCCCCGCCCCTCCCCAAAAATCTATTTCAAAATTAGCATCTGCCTCCACCCTAAAATACATTATTTCAAAATCCGTATCTGTGTGGCATAATTTGTTTCAATTAACGACAAGCTAGTTATTACTAAATTTTCACTACAGTTTCCCTTTGAACATTACAAATTTATATCTTTTCCTGGTTTATATTTACTATAAATCTTAATGTAGCTTTTGATATAAAATGTTTCCTATTTCCTCAAAACCAACTACCTTTTCCTTTACAGTATACATGTTAGGTTCAAAGCAAAATACCCTGCCACTAACTTAATGAAACAGTCACTGATGTTTTCCTCACCTATAAATCAAGAACGCCAACTGTGTTTTCCTTCCATATACAATTTTGCACTTACCTAAGTCAGAATCTTAATTCCTTTCTTTCTGGAGCTAAACCAAAACAAAAGAATTTGAGATGAAGAGCAATAATCCCCAAGAGGAATAGCTATTCTTTTTGTCTTGTTTTGTTTGCTGCCCACTTCTTCAGTCAATCTCACTATATGGGATACCACCCCTTCTTCCCCTGCTGCATTTCATAAACTCGCCTCTATTACACTCAAAGACCCTTCTGCCTACATCTCCAAACCCCAACGCCTGCTACCCCAGCCTAGGCTTCAAACCCATCATTTCTACTTTTAACCTCCTCATCCTACAATACTCAAAAAAAAAAAAAAAAACAAAAAACAAAAAACAAAAAAAACAAAAAAACAAAAAAACAAAACCCTAACACAACCTTTTGCCTAGCCCAAGACCTTCCCCTCTATAACACTGCTGGTGTTACTCTCCACCCTATGGGCTCCTCCCATATGATATGGTTCCCCTTTCCAGACCCTACAGACCTGGCCTGCCTTCCTCCTTTTCCCTCCTGCCTGCTTCAGTTTGTAGATGACCCAACACTTGAGGATGGGTTACAGAATTTGGCTTGTTTGGGCACAAACTGTAATTCTAACAAGTCCCAAATTCACTACCTGGTAAGTGTAAGATCTTAATTAAGCTGTTTAAAAATCCTGATCCTGACTTTCCTCATACATAAGAAAATACTCTGAACTCCACCTCATGCAATCAAGCATAAAATGGGGGGAAAAAATGGCTGACCACCATTGTCTTTCTGTCCAGAAAATACCAAATAATATACATAGTTCACTTCAGACAAACATCAAAACATAGCAATCTTGTTATCATTTTTTTTATTTAATCTAGGTTGTAATTTATTGCACAGTCAAAAGACATTTGGCTAAATGAAGAAATATAAAAAGGAAACATGTTCTCTCAAGGTATGTGTGTAATGAAAGACAGGTACATTTACACAATTTGAATAGGATCAAAATAAAATGCTATTCCAATATAAGTTACCAATAATAGAGTAATCACATATTGAGGTACTCATTATGTGGTGGACTCTTAACACTATGTTAAATACACATTCAAAATTCAAGATTAAACAGGACAAGTATTATCCTCACAGAAAGAGCAATCAAGCAGGTAAGACAAAAATAAAGTAAAATGAAATAAAATAATGCATGGCACCAGAGTAAATTGTGGTAAAATACACACAAAGCCAGAGGAAGGTAGAAACATACATTAGGAACCAAAAAAAAAAAAAAAAAAAAAAAATTTCATTTTCCTTTATTTTTTGAGATGGCTAATCCTGATTGTCAGCGTGACAGGATTAAAAATCACCCCCCAGGAGATCCATGAGACACACCTGGATGTGTCTGGAAGACTTTTCCAAAAGAGAAAGACCTATCATGAATATGAAAGACACCACTCCACACCCTAGGGATACAGAGGAATTAAAGAGAGAAAAGGAGAATGTCTGTGAAAAGGTGCTTGCTCTTTTCCTACTTTTCTTGGCCTGCCACATGGCAATCTGTCCAGTTTACTACAAAAAGTAAATAATACCTTTTTTTTTTTTTTACTTTAACACTAAAAGCAGTTCAAACATTTAATTTTTTTAACTTAAAAAAAAGTTAAAGATTGGTAAACCTGAGCTGGAGAGATGGTGTAGTGGTAAGAGGACCAGCTGCTCTTTCAAAGAGGATCAGATTTGATTCCCAGAACTCACATGGCAGCTCACAACTGGCTATATCACTCCAGTCCCAGGAGACTCAACTCCCTCTTTGGGCCTCTGTGGGCATCAGGCACCAGGCACACAATGTGGTGGATGACACATATGCAAGCAAAACACCCATACACCATTTTTTTTTTTTAAGTTTAAAAAAAAAAAAAAAAAAAAAAAGGTAACTGGACACTACAGTTTTTTCTTATTTCTTCCCTTCAGACATCAACTGACACCCATGTTCAACTTGAGTACCTTACAACACTTGTCAGGGTATAGTAATAAAGATACAAATATTCCTCGCCACACAAGAATACAGATACTGCTCTAATACATTTACTCCTCTAAATATATCTGTTAAACTTGAAATACTTTAATTCAAAACTGCACTGGAACAAGATTGGTAGCATATGACTCTACTACTTTGGGAAGTTGAGATGGGTAGATTACTTAAGCACAAGAGTTTGAGATGAGCTTGAACAACAATACTTAGAAGCAAGCTTGTGTCAATTAAAGAGGAGGAGAATGGCACTTATTATACCTAACCTGTGAGGATCCTAGCTTGCCACAATACATTTTAGAGCATAGGATGTTCCAGGGCTGACTGGGACCTATGGTTCACAGCTGGGGCCCAGTATCATAAGAAAACACCACATAGCTAGACCTGGAGATGATCCAAATTCAAAGCACAGTTCCTATTGAATGTTTATCAATTTTGTAAGACATATCAATTAAGGAGTGTTTTTCTATCAAATACTATAAACTTGTTATTTTATTTTAAGCACAAATTAAGATTTTTTTTGGTCTCCGCCATCTTAAAAGACTTGGAAATGCTTTAATGCTCTCACTCAGTAAAACCTTTCTTCCTTTGCTCAAAGGTCCACAACCTTGTTTAAACAAAAAACCAAGAGTATTCCCTGTCTGATGTGTTTGCTCTTCCCCAGCACACATCTTGATCAAGAGTAAAGTTTGCTTTGTCCAGAGACTGGTTAGAATGGTGGTCTCTTACTTTGTGATCTTGAATTTATTCCTAACATATTTCACACCACTGGAAAGTCAAAACATTATAAAGTGAATTTATCTTAGTTGGCTATGTCTGTTCTAGCCTTCATAGTCCACAGTGAACTTTAAGTACATGTTTATGAAAGATTACTCAGTTATTTTTTAATGTGGAGACAACAAAATTTAAGCAACTGATTAGAATTGCTTCTCTCTCATAATTAAAACATATTTTTTGTGAAAACAGACATTTCTTATCACTAAAAGCAATGAGAATAAAAATCAAAGGCCTTGTATTGATGTGCAATACCAAAGACTGACAGACACAAGCAATAAATTAGACTAGGTCTCAGAACTGAAATGTCATTGCCTAGTGTAAGAAAAAAAGACATCAATTTAAGATACAGTCTATTATTTTCCGAAACTACACTTTCTGTCTTTTCCTTATTCAAGTAAAACTGGCAACAAACAACTATGAACAGCAATATAAAAGGTAATGGTAAATAACCACTTTTCTAGACACACATTTTTATCACCAACACTCAAAGATTTTTCACACTAAGCCAACAATTTGTGGAAAAAAGAAGTGTGGGTTGGGCTTAATGTCTTTAAAAAGACCGCAAGTTGTTTACCTAATGCAAGTTGTTTACCTAACGTAGATGTCTATATTGTGAAAAACTTTGGCAGCTGCAGATGTTTGTGATCATATAACATATAGTACAGCAAACAAATAACATCTAATAACAAGAGAAAACACACCAGATAAAAACAAATAACAGGAATATCACAGAGAACACATTAAATTCTACTTATTTTAAAAGCAAATCCCTTAACCAGTTTTAAGCAAAATCTGATGGGGCCAGGGAAAATATGTACATATATCCAAGTATACCTGCAATCCATCATTGTTAGAAATACCAACCTACTCTTTTCTGCCTATTCCTTGGGTAATTTAATAGTTCTCACACAATGTTCTTCCCTAAATCTCCCCTACAAAATCCTACACAACTGCCCATACCAAATATCATTCTAGCATCTATTGTATTGACAATAGATTCCAAGCTCCTTATCAGAACTACTATTATAATACTAACTGCTAAATAGAGTGCATTTTACTTGCACTGATTGCTGCATTTAAGTGGTTATCTTATTTTATAGATGAGAAAGGAAAGGCATTGAGGTGTTAAAAGACTTATTTAAAAGACAAAGAGAGGGCTGGAGAGATGGCTGAGGAATTTAGAGCATTTGCAGAAAACAACTGCTTCTAGTACCCATGTGGCAGCTCCCTCACTACAATCTGTAACTCCAGTTCCAAGGAATCCAATAACATCTTCTGACTTCCAAAGGCACCAGACATACACATAGCACACATATATACATGCAGACAAACATTTATGTACACAAAATAAAAAAATTATTTTTTTTAAATGAGAAGGGCTAGTGGGGATCCAACAATAAAAGCAGATACAATTTTAAGGTTTTAGTAAAGGCTATGGCTTTTGGTTGAGATTTAGTTTATTTTAAAAATATATGCATGGGGGAAGGGAGACACTTGCAGAGGCCAGAGGCATCAGATATCCTGGAGCTGCAGTTAAACAGATGTTGTAAACCACCTAATGTAGGTGCTGGAAACCAAACTCAAGTCCTGTAAGAGCAGTAATGCAAGGTCTTAACTACTGAGCAATTACCTCTTCAGCCCAGGACATAGCATTTTATTCTTAACCAAACCCTGTAACAAATTCACTTCCGGGATTACTACAGAATTATACGAGTAGGAAAGAAAAGTACTCTTGTCACTGCTTAGAAATAAAGCAAAAGAGATCTTAAAATAACAACACTAAAAGGAAAATTGACAACAGCAAAATAAACAAAAATAAATTCATTCATGCCTCCAAACAAAACTAGTACATGAAAAGGAAGGATCACATTGAGCACACTCACATAGCCATAACCTAAGTGTTGACTTGACACAAAAGCATATACAGAGAAAGAGTAACATAACAGGGAGGCTGAGCAGGGACAGGGCTATATCTTACACAAACGTCTGAAGAGGTAGGAAAGAACAAAAACCAGTTATTGACAATATGAGATGTGATAAATCTGAAGAGAAAGAGATGAAGAACTGGTAAGTGATACTATTACCAGTTAAAACCAGGCTTTATTTTTGTGAGTTCTTACCCTCCTGGATAAATATATATATATATATATATATATTTTTGATATATATATATATACATATATATATATATCAAAACGGTCAAGTTTCACATTCTATAAAAATCATAATACAGGCCCAAAAAATAGGGTAAAAGAAGTAAATGAGTCCTGAAAATCCAAGTCCAAGGATGTAGCGCTTCTTGGCTGGCCTGGCCATCCTTTTCTCAACTGTCTTAATGTGTCATGCCACTGGTTTCTGGCTGCCATGGTGTCTGATAAAAGAATCTAGTATTTTTTTAATTGTGTATGTGATGAGTTGTTATTTTACTGTTGTTCCTTTAAAGATTCTCTCTTGACAGTTTTTATGTAATATACATTAGTGCACAGCTCTTTGAATTTAATCACCTGGACTTCATTGAGCACTCTGAACATGTATTAACATCTTATTTTTTATTATGCTGGAAATTTTCAGCCAGTAATGAACTACATAAATGTTTTCCTGTTACAATTCCTTAAATTAAAAAAAAAATTGCATTCCCTTGTGTTTGTTTCTAAATAGAACTCTCAAAATCCATTTGTTAAAATTTAATCCCCACCGGATGTCTCCAATCAGATCCCTCCCCTCAAAGCTAAGGGAATCCTACACAAGGAGGACAAAAGAGTATAAATAGGGTAAGACACAGAGAGGACAGAGAACACCAAAAAGACAAAGCCCTCTAAATCAACATGAGCAAAGCTCACACAAACTCAGACTGAAGAAGCATGCACAGAGTCTGCAAGTCTGTATGGATTAGGTCCTCTGATCATTTCAGTTTATGGGACCCCCAAATGTGTGTATGAGTGGGTCTCTGATTCATATGCCTTCTCTTGGGCTCTTTTCCTTCTGTTAGGGTGCCTTGTCCAACTAACATGTGATGACTTTATTTGTTTCACCTTATTTATGTTTTATTGTCACCCCTTAAAAGCTTGTTTTATAACATTTATTTATTATGTATACAGTGTTATGTATTGCATATATGCCTACACATGAGAAGAGAGAAAGTACTAAATCTCATTACAAATGGTTGTGAGCTACCATGTAGTTGTTGGGAATTGAACTCAGGACCTCTGGAAGATCAGCCAGTGCTCTTAATCTCTAAGGCATCTCTCCAGCCCCAAAGCTTGTTCTTTTTTTTAATGAGACAAAAAAGGAGTGGGTCCCAGTAAGATGGGAAAGTAGGAAATGGGAGGAAATTGAGAAGGGAAATTATAAGAGGGAAAAGTGTAATCAGAACATATTTTAAGAAAAAAAAATCTACTTTCAGGAAAAGGGAAAAGATATGTTTAAAATAAAAATTAATCCCCAATGTAACAGTAGCAAAAGTTGGAGGCTTCAGGAGGTGATAAAGACATGAGAGCTGAATTTTCCTGAATAGGATTAATGACTTTATAAAAGAATTGAGATTTTCATTCAGACATGGTGGTGTATGCCTTTAATCCCAGCACTGAGGAGACAATGCCAAGGGGAACCCCAAATTCAAATCTGATCTAGAGAAAAGAGTTCCAGGACACCCAGGGATACACAGAGAAATCCTGACTCCAAAACAGTAAAATAGTAACAATAAGGTTTCTCTGACAGATATAAAAAATTCTAAAAAGCAGAAATGAAATGTTTTAAGTTAAGATTTTTCTATTTTTTTATAGCTATGTTGCCCAGGCTAGCCTTGTGCTGGAGACTATATAACCAGGAGCCACTACACTCAAGTTATCAATTTGATACTTGTGTTCATTAACAAGGTGTAATAGCTTTCAGCTAAAATTTTCACTTTGCAAACTCTGAAGACCAAAGTCAAGAAAAATTTCCGAGTTCAATAAAAGTTAAATGGCTTCAATCCTCCCAAGTACTAACTCTTATAACCAAAAAAATCCTGGAACTATAACACAAGAAGTATGCCTAGAAAGTATCTGAAATATGGAAAGAAAGCAACAAATTTTCTTCAGATCTCAGGACCTCCTCTATTTCCAGGACAGAATATCGCTGAAGCTACTGATCTAGTACCATCAACCATAATAGAGTAAAAAGAACTGCAAGAAAAACCAAAGTTCCAAGGAAAAGGCAGCATAACAAAAAAACAACCTGGCTCAAAATCTGAGTGAGGCTAAACATACAGTTAACTTATGCACAACCACCAAAATCAAAAGTAGGGCGTACTTTGAATCTCTTACCAGGCAGTATAGGCAACTGCAACAGTATAGGTGACTTATACCCACCTCCTCTACAGAAGTTAGGTTTGCTAATGGGAGCCCCCTAATATAGTAGTGTTGGCAGGGTAAATTAAGTTATTGAAAAATCATCAATATTAAGGGTGCTCCAATTTCTTTTTCAATATAGGTAGGCTAGGTAAGAAGCTGACTTTCTAAGCATGGCAGAAGCATGGGGATGTACACTTCCTATGCCCATGACTAGGTTAGTGGCAAGGCAGAAAAGAGAAGATAATGCAAACCATATGCAGTAAAAGACACTGGTGTTCCTAGTTACCCATTTAGACCATCACCATCATCTAGCACAGTGCTTCTCAGCCTTCCTAATGCTGTAATCCTTCAATATTGTTCCTCTGGTTGTGGTGACACCAACCATGAAATTATTTTCATTGCTATTTCATAACTAATTTTGCAACTGTTATGAAGAATAATGCAAATATTTGATATGCAGGATATCTGATATGCGACCCCTGTGAAAGGGCCATTCAATCTCTCCAAAGGGGTCTCAATTCACAGGGTGAAAACCATTGATCTAGCAGATGGGAGACTTAAAGCAGTCATTTTATTACTCATCACCACTCCACCCTTATAATAGTCCTGGGTGGGAGAGACCCAGCAAGAAGCTGATGCTGTACCCCAATTCATTATCAACAAAATTGAACAAAGTCACCACCATGGGTATGGGACCAAATAGGGAGCTGAACTTCCACATCCATCTAGCACTAAAACAGAGTAGTATAGTAGGCCTACAAGAAATTTTATCTTGTTCCCTTGTGCTAGTGGCACTCACTGTGAAATGAGCTCTAACTTTACATTTGGCATCAACAGGGATGAAGAGAACAGATAATAGGTTTCTCTGCTGGATGCTGTAGCAGGAGAGCTGTCAGTCTGAGTTAGCCCACTACTTTCTTGCTAGAACAATGCAGCACATCAGAGCGTATAGTCTCACTCAGAAGACAAGCTGTTAATACTGGTCCCCAACTTTTGCCAACTTCCACCCTACTACCTACTATACCAAGGAATAAGGGTAACTGACAGTAGGACTAACTGCAACTATGAAATAAGCCTTCGTGCACGTGACACCCTTTACTCCTTTAGCTCTTGCCCTATATCTCAAGGATGTTGACCACTATTAAAAGAAAAATAAGACCCAGACTTCTTCGAATATGATACCCAAAATGTTGAAGATACAATCAAAAAAATCATGTCCTACCAAAAACCAAAAAGGTATGAGACAAACAACAAGCAACAGTGTTTATTATCATAGTTTTAAATTGTTCAATAGATTTTAAAGCCTCAAATGCCTGAAGTAAGCAATTATAAGTGCTCTTGAAATGAAAAATAAACTAGGAAATATAAGCAAAGGCAATTAAAAGAACCAAACAGAAATTGTAAAACTAAAAATTATAATGGTCAAAATAAAAACTCTTATAACACAAACATGAGCAGAAATAACAGAAAAGAATCTGTGAGCAGAACAATACAGTCACCAATCTAAACAAAGAGAAAATTGTGAAAACAAATGAAGTCTTAGAGATCTATATAACAAAATAAGCTAAGATAAAAAGAATCACTCAAAAGCATAAAAAAAAGATGTGATCTATATATATGATGCATGCATGTAGGTATGTATATTCCCTAGGATGGTAAGAAGAAAGAGTAATCATAAATACACTGTGCTGGCTAGTTTTAGTGTTTTATGTCTTTATTTTTCATTTCTGGGTGAATATTTGCTCTATATTAAAATATGCAGTGGAAATTTCCCTTTCAGTGTGTGACAAGGGTTATATTGTTTCCCTCTGCTTTTTGTTTTGTTTTTGTGTGTATGTGTTCCCCTACAAATAATAACACATTTCTGACTGGTTACTTTCAAGAATCTTTTTGTGTCTGTTTTTCAGAAGTTTATTTATTAGGATGTTGGTGCTGGTTAGTTTTGTAGTGTTCACTTGTCTTTTGGTATCTGTATAATGTTTCAACAAATTTGAGAAGTTTTCAGCCATTTATCATTGAATACTTATTAAATCTTACTTTTTCCAAAACTCTGAAAATAATCTTAGCTCATTTGTTTTTTATATAGGTCCCTGAGGCTATATTCATCTGTTTTTCACTAGTTTTATGTCAATTTGACAGAAACTTCAGTTATTTAGGAAGAGAAAACATTAATTGGGAAAATGTCCTCAGCAGATCAGCCTAGGGGCAAGCCTATAGGACAAGAAGTAGTAATTGATGTGACAGGGCCAAGCTCATTTTGGTTGGTAGCACCCCTGGGTAGGCTCTCCCATGGATGTATAAAAAAAACAGCCTGAGCAAGTGTGAGGAGCAAGGCAGTAAGCAGCACCCTCCATGGCCTCTGCATCAGCTCCTGCCTCCAGGCTCCTCCTCTGACTTCCCTCTGTAATAGACTGTTACCTGGGAGTGTAATATAAAATAAACTTTATCCTCCCCAAATTCCTTTTGCTATAGTCTTTATCACAGAAATAGAAACCATAACTAAAACACACAGGCACACAGAAAACAAAATAAAATAGCAGGCTTAAACTCAGTATATATCATCTAGAGATACTAATTAAAAGAGATAGGAAGAGTTAATTTATTTGTATAACAACATACACTCTGGGCAAAAAATTACTTCCAGTATGACAATACAAGTAACCTGAAAGAAAGAGAAAAATAAAAAAAAAAGAAACTATATACCAGAGTGTGCAGTGTAGCACAGTAGCAGAGTGCTTACCTAACATATGCAAGGCCTTGTGTTCTGCTTCCAATACACAAGATGGGGGGGGGGGGCTATGTAAACATTAAATATTTTAAAAGGCAAAAGTGTCTATAGTAAGAAAGTAAGCAACAGAGTAGGCGAAATCACTAATAAAACAAAGAGACATTAAATACTAACAAAAGGAACAATAGACCAAAAAGACATGGGCATATATATAATGACAACCTCAAAGTACAGAAAGCAACACAAGTCCACAATTGCATAAGAAGACATGCAAAATCACACTAAACAAATCATAGAAATGCTGGACAGCAAACTGGCAAGGACAGAGAAGAACTAAACACAACTAACATCATCTGTCATGCTGGTTTACACAGGAAGAGTAGAATACATATTCAAGCACCCAGGAATATTCGCAAATAGAAAACATTTCCCAAATCATAAAAGAAATAAATGACTGTAGCAAGAACTTTCTGACCTGGACTTAGCCCCAAATTCCAGACCAGCCCACAGCTTCTTGGTCCCAAATAACACAAAGTCTTATATTAATTTTATGCTGCTTGGCCTATGGCTCAGACTTTTTTTTTTTTTTTTTTTTTTTTTTGCTAGCTCTTACAAATTAATCCATTTTTATTCATCTACCTTGCTATGTGGCCTGTGGCTTACTTGTGTTTCTTTTATTTGAATTTTGGGCGGGTAGATGGTGTCTCTGTCTGACTCCACCCTCCTTCCCCTTTATCTATGCTCTTATTTTTCTCCTTTTAAGATGCCTTGCCTGCCATAGGCCAAAACACTCTTTATTAACCAATAATATGCACAGCATACAGAAAGATGTCCCACATCACAACAGCAACTAAAGAAAATGGAAATTATACACAGTAAAACCTCTTGACCACAATGGAAATAAGTGTTAAAAGGGGGGTAGGGGAGGGAAGGGGAGGGGGCCACTTAGTGTCACAAAAGATACTAGGGATCACTTACACATATCAAATAGCCATTGAAAAAACAAATTTAAAAAAAAAAATCATAGGGCTAATTCTATGTTCCTATATATCAAACCCAATAATTTAGGAAAAGTAAGCCAATTCCCCCAAAGGTACAAACTACCAAAATTCAGCAACGATGGCAATCAGAAAGTCTGAGCAGTATTATAGGTGAATTCCTAATAAGAGCTTCAAACAGGAAAGCTTATATGATTTCAATGAAAAATTAAAACCCATATTTCCTAACTCATTTTCTGGAGGACAGTAGTAAAAGCTAGACAAATGCTATACCAAACTGTAAACCAAAAAGTACTCAAATACAGAAATTAAATAGAATTCATCCTCCTCATAATCACAAACACAAAACTCAAACAACAAAAATTAGCAAACAAGGTACAAAATGAAGTATACATGAAGACCAACTGAGTTTTATTCTGGGTGTATAAGCTGGTTCTGCATGTATCAATCACATCAACACACTGAAGAAAATGGTGAAAAATCATATTAAACGGCCCACTTAAGAGAAAGGAGGGCATTTGACAAAATCTGGCTTTCATGAGAAAAATTCCAAAACAGTTAAAGAGCAAGGTAAAAGAGAATGGATACAGGAACTTTCTCTGCATAAACTGCATCTACTGAAAAATCTAGCATGAGCTCATTTTTTTTTTTTAAAACACAGGCTTAGCAGGTATAGGTGCCTGTCAACATCATAGAAAGGAGAGAACCAAACTCCCACAAGCTATTCCCTGATCTGTACTCATGTGCCCCCAAACAAGCACACAGAATAAATGTAATTTTGACTTGTTAAATCTACCACATATTTTACAACAAATAGCTGAATGCTTTCCCTCTATCTTCAGGAACAAAAAAAGATGTCTACTGTCTTTATTATTCAACACGGTACCTACTGGAAATGCTAGCCACTACAATGAGGCAAGAGATAAAAGGCATTAAAGTTGGAAAGAAAAAAAAAATTAAGCTTTAATAATTAGAAGAAACATAAGTCTCTACTTAGAATATCATACAAAAAATCTTTAATAATGAAACTTTCTAGGATAAGTGTGTGATCAAGGTTACCATACAAATACTTCAGTTGGTAAAAAAGGGTCTGCCATACAAGCATGAGGACATGAGTTCAGATCCCCAACACCCACATAAACAGGCACAATTCATCAGCCAGTCTAGCCTAAGTTCCAGTCTAAGTTAAAGAAAGTGTCTCAAAAACTAAGATAAGACATCCGGATCCTGACATCCTCACTCCTCCACAAATGTCTCCATGAGTAGGCACACACAGGCATATAACACAAAAGAAATAATTTAATATATCACAGGGATGAGGGGTATGGTTCAATGATAAAGCAATCACCTACCATGAATGAGGTATTCTGCATGTATCAATCACATCACCTAGGTTTGATACCCAGCCATGAAAATAAAATAAATAAATAAAAATTTCAATCCTAGGCTCTCCTACAAGATAGAATCAACTACCCCAAGTTGTCCTGACCTCCACATGTACACTGTGCCGTATATGCATGCATGCAGACACACAGAGACACACAGACACACTCACACGTCACATATATGAAGATCATAAGACAACCTTCAAGAGCTCTCTTTACTTCCACCATGTGGATCTTGGGAATCTTAGGTCACCAGGCTTGGTACCAAGTACCTTTACCCACTAATGAGTCATCTCATAGGCCATCAACCTCATTTTTAAATGACTATAGAACATTTATTTCAAGAGGTCACAGACTAGCTAAAACAATACTGACAAAGAATAAATGCTAACAATTACATTTGATATTAAGGCTTAGATTTAGCAATTATAGTCATACTAATGGAAGAACTGATAACAGATGTATGAACAAATGAAAATACAGCACCCAGAAGAAATAAGACTCTAGAATTATGTCTAATTTTTGACAGATACAAAGCAATTAATGGAAAAGAATATTGCCTTTTTAACAAATGGGTTGGAGTAGCTAAACATATTAAAACAAAAATAAACTTCAACCTAAACCTTACATGTTATTCAAATATAAACACATAAATACATTTATTACAAACTTTATAACTAGGGCACAGTGGAGAAAAACACTTACTGACAAACATAAGAAGCTGAGTTCTGGTCTGCAATACCCACATAAAAGCCACACATGTAGGCTGGAGAGATGGCTCAGAGGTTAAGAGCACTGGATGCTTTTCCAGAGGACCTGAGTTCAATTCCCAATCACCACATGGTGGCTCACAACCATAGTATGTCCTCATCTGGCATGCAGGTATACATGCAGAACACTCACACATCAAATATAAATAAATAAAATAAAATACAGGAGTATCTTGTTAGAGAGACCACACTAGGCAATGGACTTCACAAAAGATTTATTGGGGGATGGGTGAAAAGTAGTCTTGGAACAGGGACATAAAAGACAGAAACAGAGCCACAGACAGAGCATGATAGAGAACAAGAGAGCAGTCTGTGATGAAGGGAACCTAAGCTTGGCTCCCAGCAACACACATGAAAGCTCACAACCATCTGTAACTCTAGTTCCAGAGGACACAATATCCCTTCTAACCTCTAAGTGCACTGTATACCCACAGTCCACAGAAACAAACACTCATACACATAAAATAAGAATATTTTTTTAAAACATGCAACGTATTGGGAAGCAAAAGCAAGAAGATCTAGAGTTTGAAGCCAGCTTAAGCTACATAGTGAGACCTTGTCTCAAAAAATAAAAGAAAAAAGGAGAAAAAACAAAAGGTTGAAAGAGTTCCTAAATGATGGAACTTCCTAGGAATTAATTATTCTCTGTATCTAACTTACAATCTTCCAACTCTATCTTTTTAGATACATTACAATCAAAATATATATACAAATCCACATTCAAACAAAACCAAGCAGTAAAAACTTTCAAGAACTAATCTATCAAAAACTATCTAAGAACTAATGCTAAGTGATTCTTGTGTAATACCCAGTTGTCTAGCATCAGTAGTATCAGTAGTGTATTTATCCATTTAATAGCGACATTTCCTATCCATGTACAAATCATTTGGCCTTGGGACATTCTGGAAGATTGCTCAGCAGGTTAAAAGTGATAGATATGCAAACTTGATAATCCAAGTTTGACCCCAAAACCCACATTAAAAAACCAGATGAAGAAGACTACATCTGCAATCTCAACATTCCTAATGTGAAATGGGAGACAGAGATGAAAGACTATCCCAGAAGGTCCCAGGCCAGGTAACCTGGAGTATACAAATAGCACAGCAAAGAAAACAAGAGAAACCTTGCCAGGCAGGAGACAACCAATTTCCCAAAGTTATCTAATATCCAGAGGACCATGCAAGCACATAGGAGAGAATTCATTAATGTAGAGAATTTAGTATTAGTTAGGCCCTAAAAAGCAAAGCTTAAGAACTTGGAAAAACCAAGTACCAAAAGTATGTTTCAGCGAAATAAGTAATACAGTAAGAACTGTATGTACCTTTTTCAACAACAAGTTTTTTTTTTATTTTCTATAATAAAGAATTAAAACATGAACATAAATGACTCCTGCAAATACAAGATATTAAGCAGCATCAATGATGGCTACTTCTATAAATACCCAAGAAAGGAATCAAATTAGTACTCATAAAGCCTGGTAATCACACCAATAAAATCAAAATATAGAGGCAAAAATCACCAATCATTCCAATTGAGAGTTCTTAGCATACGCTAAGCAATTATTAATAAAAATTGTCAATATATTTTTCAATTTCAAACTGTACATGTTGAAGCATTTGTACATTCAATACATTAAAAAGAACAAGAAAAATCTCAAAAATCAAAATAATAAAAATCACTAAACCAATCCTCCCATGAACATTTCACTATGGGAATGACTAGACAATTCAAAAGTATTTTCATATGGCAAAGAATAAAACAAAACACATACACTATGATCTCAAATGTGTACAATACAATTATGCTCGTATTTGTGCAAAAATAAGGTTACCTCGCAAACCTTTCAGAAGCTGCCTTAGAAAATGGTAACTAAATTTTGAAAGATAACTTAGTAAAAATAAAAGGTTTTCTTTTTACTAATATCCTTTCTGTAACTTTTCAATGTTATACTATATGCAAATATACTTATTAAAAAACCTGCATAATGATACCTGAACATTGAAGACAGAATTGTGGCTACAATTAGCATGGTAGCAGTGGAGAAGTGAAATGTAGAAATGACACACTCTGGTGATTGTTAGAGCTTAATGTGTTAAAAAGAGGTGTTGCAAATATTCCAAGGTTTCTATGATAAGACACAAAACCTTAATAGCAAGAAGGAAATCTATTATCAACTCCATTTTACAGATAAAAAAACTAGCCTCTGAAAGATGTTTGCCTAAGCATCACAGATCTGATAGATGGTAAATTTCTGCCCTAAAATCTATATATTACTACTTATCAATTAGTACTAACAACTAGTATACTCTCTCGCCATCAGTAATATTACTATAAAATCAACTACTGGTTATTTATATCACTTCCCCTGACTCAAGTGCTCACTGGTTTTCTTCAAAACTGACAGATACTCCCAACAATACAACAAGTGGTTCACAAACCATCTAAACAAAAGTTTTTATAGTTATCAAAGCTGAAGCCAAAAAAAAAAAAAATCTAAAACATGTATTTTAAAACTTTTGTAGTAGGACAGGCCAATAGGACCAAGGAAATTGACTCAAACCAGTTGCCAAAGCATGCACATAATATACTTCCTTATGAGCCAACCTGGAGTCAGCCTGAGGGTCAGTCTAGCAATGGCTGGTGTCTAACATTCCTGATTGCTCAGAATCTGCCTAGCAACAGGCATTGCCCAGAGTTCCTGACCTTTGGGAATCTGCCTAGCAACAGATGCTACCTGATCTCTTGATCATGCCCAGCCAATGAGGAACACCATGAAATATCATGAGATCATGACACAGCCTGGGTGCTGGGAGGAGGGTATATAAGGCTCTCCCCATTACTGAATAAAGGAGTTAGTCCTTTTCAACTGACTCCTAAGGTCTGTGTCATGGCATTAACTCGCCCCCTCCCACAAAAAAAACTGTTAGGACTCAGCAACATACTATATCTTAAAAACGTAGTCCCTAAATATAGAAACTATCTGAACAAACTCAAGCAACTAAAACCCAAAGTTCTTCCAGATAAATTATTTCATGTCATGTACTACATAATAGTCTAACACAGAAAGAATACTATCACAATATCAAAATACAAAGCCACATAAACTCAGCTACCTATCTGATCTGCCTATTCATTTTCCAAGCAATTTATCCTCAATTTTTATACAGCAAAAGTGGGATGGGGACAGGAGACAGTGGTCTTTGACAGAAAAATAATTTTTTGATATTAATAAGAACATTATACATAATTACCTAAGGGCTAAATGATGTCACTAATATTGCAAACTTGCCAGAAAATGACAAAGGTAAGGAGCAAAATACACATGAAAAAAGACTGGCTAAGGATTAAGAATTGTTGAAGTAGGTGATAAATTAATGTCACTTAGCTGATTGGTTGACCTCTATTTTTTACAATACTGTAAATTGTCCCTAGAAACTTAGTTTTCCACATACAGGATCTAATGCGACAATGTAATAAAAAGAAGCCTAAAAATAGCCCTTTGAAGCACTTTTTTCCATTGTTCTAAGTTAGAATGAACTAGATGATCTATATAATTAATACCCTTAACCTTATAAAATAAAAGCCCAATCTTCTTCCTGAGAATAAACTTGGTAACTATTTTCTATTTATACTACCACATAGAAAACAACAAATACTAACAGATTCAAAACCCAAGAGCACATTAAGAGAACAAGTATTAGCAATATAGACAAATGATAGAATATAAAGGGAAGGAAGTTAAAAGTGAAAACAGACTTGTAGAGAAAAAACCAAACAGAAAAAAACTGACAAACAGCCTAAAAAGCAGGTTTAGAAACCTAAATAGGAGATTGACCCTATCCTTCAGAGTTACAGTTCCTAAATTAGGTCACTAATAGCCTGCCCAAGAGTATAAACAGCAGTGATATATTCTAAAAGATGAGAACAGGAGCTCTTGAAAGAGAAATAGGACATAGTTGCTATGAAGGCAGAAATGGGAAAAACAAGGAGGTGAGACCTTGGGAAGGTGAAAGGGAGGAAGGAGAGATAAATAACACTAAGGATGTCTGAAAATGTACATATATGTATACATATATACATATACAAAGAGAGTTTAATAGAAGTTATATCACTTAGGGTGATAATGTATTCCCCCAAACCATGTACTATCTAAAAAAAAACCAGGCATTCCTTTAGAGCTCTTGTTCAAGGAGTCCAAGAGACTCCCCCAAAACAATATAGGCCACTGCCTTGGGTTTCCTCCCTGAATTTGCAGATAAGACCCTATTGCTAAAGACATCAAACACTTCAGACAAAGGACTGGGTGAAATCAAGCTGGAACTGACCTGGAAACCTCTTTCTTGAGGACTAACTCTACTGCTAAGTGCTATACAAGCTTCAAGGGAAAGGAGGGAGACAACTAATAATTGTACACAGCTGTATCATCTATAATTCACAACAATGATCAACATGGTAAGATCTCTAAACGTACAAGAGTGGCACTTGTATTTTAGTCACAATCAACAACAGTATAATTGAATGTAAGCTTGCTTAAGAAGGAGGGAAATCATGTCTGATAATAAAAACTTAGCTATGGCTAATGAGGCTGTGCACTTTATAACCTACTACTGCCACTTTCTTAAGCCAGTATTATCTCTAACCACATTCTAAATACTTACCTTTATAACCATGGGCAAGTGTAGCTCTCACCATCATCAAAGACAGGTCTTTGGGGGGCAGACAAAATACTTCAACTGATAAAAATGCAGAGAACAACAGACTGCGGGTGCCTAGCTCCAATGGACACATCTACAATCCAATCCCTACACCAAAAACTCAAGAGAATACACAGAAATAACAGAGAAAAGAGCCAAAATACTAGGATGTCTGCAAGATAGTGTCTTCTGTAAGACTGGGAAACTTCACCCATGAAATAGCAACAATATGGAGGCCTAAACCGACGGGCATAATGACACCAGGTGAAATGCCAAACCAAATGAGGAAATTCTGAAAGGTACCCCTAGATGAAAAGCAACAGACAACAGCTACTAAGAGAGAGAATCAATCTTCTCCAGGGATAAGATCCCTGATAAGCTATCTAACTCCTGAATGCATAAACATGAGCAATACTAGATGAACTCAGCAACTTTATTTATAAATTAATATTATATAGATATATAATAATTAAAGAGGCCATGAAGTTGAAAAGGCGAGGGAGGTCATGAGAAAAGTTGAACAGAAAGGGAGGGGAGAAATGATGTCACTATAGTATCCATATGTAAAATCCTAAATAATAATAATAAAACATGCTAAAGAAAATGGAGAATGAGTGCAGTGACAATCACAAAGCCACTAAATGCACAAATATCTCCTGTCTGTACTTCGTTCACTACTATTCCCTCAACCAAGATCAGAAATATTCCAACTTGAGATGTTAACAAAATGCAATACAGCATCTAAAAGTGTTTTTGAGCAACAGAAATGTAAAGTGATGTTTAGTTTTTTCTTTAAAAAAAAATGTAATATTCTCATAGTGCTGCACCATTATCAAATGGCTCTAGTTTTAAAAACTAGCCCTTGAGAAGCTGCAGCAAAAAAATTCTGAGTTCAAGGTCAGTCTATGCTATATAGCAAACTCAAAAGACAAGAGGGGCTGAAGATACAGCTCAATAGTTAAAAGCACTTGTTGCTCTTTCAGAGAATGCCAGTTGAGTTCTTTGCAAAGTGACTAACAACCATCTTTAACTCTAGTTCCAAGAGGATCCAATGCCCTCTTTTGGCTTTCCAAGGCACTATACATGTGTACTATGCAGACACTTAAGCAGTTAACACCCATATACATAAAATAAAAACAAGTCTAGCAGAGTGGTGGTGGCACACACCTTTAATCCCAGCACTCTGGAGGCAGAGGCAGGTGGATTCTCTCTGAGTTTGAGGCCAGGCTGATCTACAGAGGGCTAGGACAGCCAGAGCTGTCACACAAAGAAAACCTTGTCTTGAAAAAGAAAACAAAACAAACAAAAAGATCTTAATTTTAGGAAAAAAAAAATCAAAGAAATAAACCTGGAAAAACTGGCTCAGTGGTTAAGAGAGCTATCATATGGCTCTTGCAGAGGAACCAAGTTGAGTTTCCAAGCACCCATATCACAATTCACAACCACCAGAATTCTAGCTCCAGGGAATCTGACACCCTCTTGTGGTCTTCAGGGACACTACACTTATGTACCCAAACCTATACACAGACACATACACATAATTAAAATAAAAATAAGGGACTCTAGAAATGGCTTACTCAGTCAATTAATTTTATTTGTTGCTCTTACAGAGGACCCAAATTCAGTTTCCAGCACCTACTTAGCAGCTCACAACTATCTGTTAACTCCATTTCCAGGGGGATCCAATGTCTCTTCTGATCTCCACAGGCATACACGGTACACATGCATACATTCATGCACATAAAATAAAAATAAATAAACCTAAAAAATTAATTTTATAACTTTTTTCAAAGTGAGTGAGAAGAACTTGAAAGTTGACTCATTGGTTAAGAGTACATGTTATTGTTGCAGAAGACCCAAGTTCAATTACCAGCATTCACATGGTGACTCACAATCATCTGTAACTCCAGTATCAGGGGATATAATGCCTTCTTCTGACCTCTGAAGACACCAAGAACACATACATGGTGCACATACATATATGCAGGCAAAATATACTTAAATCTTTAAAATCTTAAAAAATACATGAAAGGAGCTCTATAAAATAAAAACTTCAAAATCCATCTTGCCAGTTGCATTTTGCACTCTAACATAGTGATTACTTAACTACATTGTGATTACCCTTCCAAAACTGTCAAAGATCTTTTAAGCTGGCAGACAAACTCATTTAAAAACCTGTAAAAAAAAAAAGTATGAAAGATCACAAAGATCATGAAATACATAACACATAACAAAGAAAAACTATGAAATACATAACACATAAAACATCATTTTAAGTACTGATAAAGCTAAAATCTAATTTTTAGATTATTTTTCTAAACAAAATTAAAAGGCAACGTGTTACTATATTGAGAATTAATATCACCAAGAAAAAATTCCCATCCTTTGAAGAGCCTTGTAATCTGTTAAACTGATCTTTATCACAAATGGTCAGAGTACCAAACATTGTGCTTCTACCACTGATATTCATGGGTCAGTTATCCTTATGTTAATCCCAACCCACTTAAGAAGTTTCAAGTTTAACACAGTGATGAATGATAGCTATATTACCTTCATATTTCCTACACTGACCACTTGAACTTGGTGTACATTCAAATATTACTGTCATAATTTACACATCAATATAGAAAGCATATGCAATTTTATGTCAAGCTTCCATATGAATAATGATTATCAATTATGCATTCATTAAGTAAACTCCATTAATTAAATAGTCTGCAAATAATTACATGTAGGCCCCTAAATGGCCCAACCATCATTTCAATTACTGGACAATGTGGTAGGTAGTTTTTGTTTTTTAATATAAATTAGATCCCTTGGAAACCACATTTCAAAAATATTAATAAAATAATGCAGTGTTATCAGTCATTAGCATAAATTTCAAAGAAATCAAAGCATCACTGACTTTCAAAGCAAAAATGAACAAAAAGCCCTTTCAAATATGCAGAACATTAGTAATACATACAAACAAAACTAAATGTTACATGATCTAAGAAAAAGACTGCCGCCCAACCAATAATCCTTAAGTATGTGACCCATCATTCTACTGATTTAACAAAACTTTACTTCTGAAGCAGTTTTTAACAAGCTAAGTTATGTAAAGGAGAGTCAAATGTTGCTTTGTCTTGAAAAAAAAATAGTAATTTAAAATTACTAGTTTAGAACCAAGCACTTTTATGGCTCACTCTTCTAATCCCAGTATTAAGGAGGCTGAATCACGAAGATTACCTAGAGTAAAATCTTGTCTCAAATAAGCAAAACAAAACAAGTGTCTACATATGTATTGCTGCAACTCTAGTCTGTGACAGACATGAGAACATGTTCTGTAATCTCTTACTATAATTTTGTCTCAGGAAACATACCAAAAATTTTAGCAAATATGTAGTAATTGCAAAAAATTTTGTCCAAGCAATTGTGACTATAATTGCCTAAAAGATACTTTTCCAAACTAAAAAAACATCTTTAAAAATCTAACTTTCAAGCGCAAGACATATTTATTTATGGGGGGAGAGGTGAGTGAGTCAGTTCTCTCTCCTTTTTTCCACATAGTTTGAAGGGATCCAATTCAAGTCCTCAGGCTTGGCAACAAGAGCGTTTTCCTGATGAGTCAGTCATCTCACCAGCCCTCATGATATCTATAACTACTTTTTCCAACCAAAACAATAAAGTTCTTTAACACTGGAAATGAATATCTCCTTTAAGTCCTTACAAAAAGAAAAGTATACATTTGTTCTCACACATCAACAATAACGCAATATTATAACACAAACAAGACACCTCTAAGGCTGACCTAGTTATTCCCTCATAAATGTAAAAACATAAAGAAAATATATGCTTCAGTAGATCTTAAACTATTTTTATTACCCACTCCCAAAACTAAAAAAATATCAAGTATTTTCTTAATATCACTTTAAGAACACATTCTTAATTTTCAAATGAACAATTTATAATTCCTAAGTATTCTATAAAATCTTTTAAAAAGAACTATCAAAAAGAAATCCAACCAGAATACTTAAGACAAACTTAACAATATGATTGTTTAAAATAAACAACTATAGCGCCTGGGATATGGTTCCAGCCAGTAATCACTTAGTACCAAGCCTGACCAGCTGGGTTCAATCCTGGTGACATAAGGGATGTCAAGAACAAGAACTCCTCTGACCTTCCAGTGGTGCTTTGTTAGTGTGCCTGCTCTAGCCTGCATGCTTACATGCAGGTTGTACTCTCTCTCCCTCCTTCCCACACACACATACATACGTAACAAAAAGGAATATATTTCATTTTAAATATCTATCTTATTTATATTTGTGTGTGTGCTTATGTGTAGATATGTACATGTATGGTACAGATGCCCAGAGAGGCTCTAAAAAGATCAGAGCCCCTGAAACTGGAGTTCTATGGATATTTATTGTAAGCTGCCCAATGTTGGTGCTGGAAACCAAACTCTGGTCCTATGCAACAGCAGTACAGTTCCACAGCTATATATTTTAGTGATATATTACCTCACACAGAGATAAGAAACCCCAGATTAACAGAGCCACCTTCACCAGGCCTCTATCTTACTATTTCCCTAATGATATATATTCTTTACATTTCTTCTCTCTATATACACATAACTTAAACCTTATTTAATTAAAAAGTATATCCCAAAAAGTTTTCAAATCTGTAAGAAGAAGTCACCATCGTTAATTTCTGCTAAAATGTTTCACTTAATTACAGTAACTCCACTGTAATTAGGAAAACAAAAATAATGAATTATTAAAGCTGGAGAGATAGATGGCTCAGTAGTTAAAAGCGCTGACTGATCTTCTAGAGAATCCAGATTCAATTCCAAGGAACCACATGGCAATTCACAACTGCCAGTTCTAAGGGATCAGAAACTTTCTTCTGGCCTCATCAGTAACCACTCAAGTGGTACACTGACATACATGCAGGCAAAACACCTACAGACATAAGTAATAATAATAGGCAAAACAACCCACAGAAATAAGTAATAACAATGAATAACTAATAACAATGAATAATTAAGTAATCTAAAAATTAAGGGTCAGCATTAAAAAGAAAACTTAAAGATCATGCTACATTACAGGAATTTTAAAGCAAGCTCTAATTTCTTACAGCCTTATTTAAGGTATTACTACAAAAAAACTATATTAATTTTTTAAAATCCAAACACCATACTATATATCAAAAACAATCCTGCAAAGAAAATTTCTTTCAATGACTCTTACATAATAGAATCTACATAAAAGAATGTAGCGTCCAGGAGAAATCACCAGAAATACTGAAGCCTCACATAGGAAAATGTAATAAATAAGTTTGGAAACAAATGAGAAAACATTTATGTAATCGTTTTAGTTTTCCAAAACTTTTTAGACTTCTGTTTATAAATGTGCACTTTAAAACTTTAAGGATACAATAAAAACATAAGGGAAAAAAATGTTCTGAAAACAAGTAACAACTAAATTTCCACAAGAAATTTTGACACAGACTCAATTTTTCTAGGAATAATGCAACAAAATTAATAGTTAAAAAAGAAATTCTGGGAATTATTCAATTTATTATGTGTTCAGTTAAGCTGCCTGAACACACCCTACCCATACCATAGAGAAAAGCCAAAGCTTTTTTTAAAGAGTTACATAGGAAATCATTCGGAAACCAACATAGCTCAACATTCCACTTCCCAAACCTCACATCCAAAAATACTGATTCTCAGGACACTTAAGAGGATGGATAAAACTAAATAATTCAATACTTCTTTCCAAGAATTCTAGTTCACTAATTCTACTCAAAATCCAATTCAAACAGATTACATTTTATGAAGTATAAATTTATATTACACATTATACTGATATATTCAGGCTAATAAGGACACAACCAAGATCCATGTGAGCATTCCAAGTACATAATATAGAATGTTCAGCATTAAAACTGTTGGGTCTGAACTAAGTAACTGGAACTGTTGGGTCTGAACTAAGTAACTAGAATCCTAAAGAGCACTGGGCCAAAACCAATGATTTTTTTAAGCTCAATATAGTATTCCGTTTATCAAACTACAATATGCTTATGAAGTCATAATTCTTCCCCAAAATAAAATGAAGCTTCAGATTGTTCATGTTTAAGATGGTACTGTATTCAAATAACAGAAAAAAAATAAACTCACATTTTGAAAATTTTGAAAATGCTCAAATTTTAAAATGTTAACTGTAGATTTCACTATTACAATATAATATCCAACATTAAGCAACACCCACTGTGATCCTGATTACAAGTATTCTAAGATATGAAATTATGTTATGAACTAGCACTTTACACATGTACATAAAAGATTCCACTCATTTCTTCAACATAATCAAAAGCAATAAATTTAGTCAAACTTTTCCAAATGAATTCTTCCTGCTAGCAACTTTACTAACCCAATATAGACTAGCAATGTTCACTCCAAAATAAAATGGTCCTTCAATTTGAACACTGTATTTAACTTTGGAATGACAACTTCATAGTAATCTAGACTCTGTACATAAAATGCTTCAAATGGGTTGGGAGAAATCTTAAAACCGAGGACCAACAACTATTGACATTTATGTCATTGGTGAACTAGTCACTGTGCATTTTTGCAAGCGAAAATTTTAATGAAGTGAATTGATACTCAAATTGTCATGGTTTAATTCAAATGTTCTTACCATTCAAAGAAAACTGGACTTATTGAAAAGGATTATGTCTGTTTCACTTTCTGGTCATTGTCTGCAATGCAAACTTCTTATATTTTGATACTTTTAAATAAAAGCAAATGTGATCACTGATAAAAAGCAATTAATGCCGTTAAATCAAAATGCAGGTAAAAACTAAGGTTTAAAGTAATCAACTTTTAAATCTGTCTTAAACTTCTCAATTGCAACAATAGGGCTAAGTGTCAAATGCAAACACAGACTTCAGCCAAATTTAAAAAATGTCTAATAAATGCAACGCTTATTATATATATCCACTCCAAGTTTCAGGGTCCCAATTAACAAGAAGGCCTCCTAATACCATTCCAATCACACTTAGGTCAGGAAATAAAAACTAAAGCAAACAGGAGACTACAGCCTTTGTTCAATGGCTTGCTTAGTATGGGTAACTTAATGTGCTACAGGTTGATAAGCATTTACCAGCCTTATGCATGCTGTTTCCAAGCTAGAGAAGGGTGCAAAAATCTACATGCAAATAATCTATGATAATTTTTACTAACCAGCGAGCTTCACACTCCAAAGGAGAGGCCTATTCTTCGATACTATTTATTTCCCTGTTTACCTCTCCTCCCTCCCCCTAGCCCCCCCCCTCCTTTCACTTTCTCCTCCCACCCTGTCCCGCCATCTTGGGCCGATAGAAGCAGCCATTACTTAACTAAATGACAGTACCAACAACTTTCCACACAAATAAACAGAGACTACACCCCGAATCCTCCCCAAGCTCCCCTGACAGACTCGCAGGAAACGAAGCTCTAGAAAACGCACTCACATATAACTGTGGTAGATCTATGGCAGAAAGACCCAAAAAGTAAACAAGTCACCTAACTTCAGGTAAAGCACATACCAATTGAGATACTCGTCAACAACCCAATGCAAACTCTCCACCGACCTAAACTATGTGCAACTTCCCCTTTGAAGGAGCAGAGACTAGAAGCTATCCCAAAATGTTTGGTTAAAAGCAGACATCACGAACAGCCTGACTAAAGAGAGAGCCTAAAAACCAGAGGAGGAAACAAACTGAGAATTTAAGGAAATCGGCACCCGTTAATGATCTCATGACCCTCCAGAAGCACCTCGGAGATCATCCCAGGGCTCCCAAGGGCGGTAAAATCGGAAGCAATTGGGTCGCCCCACACGAGCTCGGCCCAAAATGCGCTGCTGCCTCGGTTCCTCCGATTCCAAGAGAAGTGATCTCTCAAGAGAGAGAGCGAGGCAGCAGGGGTGCGGGGAGCGCAGGGTCAGAAAATAGTTTTCCGGGAGACCCTCGGTTGTCGTTCGAGGCCACAATGAGTGGTGACCCCGCCGCGGTGCCCCGGGCGAGCGCGCCTCTGGCCCGAGGGACCCCGTCCGCGCTCCGGCCCGCAGCTGCCTTACCTTGCCCAGTAGGGCCTTCATCCTAGCGCCATCTTCGTGAAACCTCACAAACCCAAAGAGGCGGCTGCGGAGAGAGACACACGCGGCTCGTTAGTGCTCCTGCAACGCTGCCGACCGGTCCCTGCCAGAGCCCGAGGCCCCGGCGTCGGCGCGGCGCCTAGAGCGCCAAGCCGAGGTGCCCGCCCCACCGCCACCACTGACGAGCCACGCTCCGGCCTCCGCGGAGAGCGGCGCCAGCCTGTCCCGAGCCGCCCCGGTCGGTGCCCGCGCCCCGTACCTGTCCAGTCCGCCGAGCGCCTCTCTCTCCTCGGCTGTCAGGCTGGGGGACGCCTCTTCGCTCTCGCCGCTCGCTTTTCCCGCCGCCATTTTCTTTTCCTCATCACCGAAAGCAGCGGCGGCGGCGGCGGCGGCGGCGGTAGCGAGCGACACTCCGCAGGATTTCATGGAAACGCAGCGAATTCACAACTCCAACGCCGACACCCCCCCCTCCCCGGGCCGGAGCCCGCAACGATGCCCCCAATCTCCGCACGGGACCGACACACCAACTTTATCTTTGCCTCCTCCTCCAACGCCGCGAAAGGCGGCAGCGAAAAATCTCAACGCGGTAGAGGTGAAGGCAGCCGCAGCGGGGGCTATGGAGCCACTGGGTCGGTTACCGGCGACGGCTCGTAGTAGGGTCACATCGCGGGGTCGGGAAGGGGGCAGCTACAGGCAGGGACGGCAGGAATGGCCGGAGCACGCGGGGATCGGGAGCTCTGTGGGGATTCGGAGGAGACACAAACTTCCCCGGCACCAGCACAAAGTTGTTGTAATTGTGTCACACAGCGAACCCCACGCCGCCGCCGTGACCCCCCCTCCCTGCCCGGCTGCTGCAGCCAATCGGTGCAGGCCACCCGCTTCACGTGACCTTTGTTGACTCGCGTCAGCCGTGGCTCCACTTAACTTGCTAGCTGCTTTAGCCCGCCCACCGAGGCCGCCACAGACCCGGGAGCGGGATGCTAGCCAATTCTGGTCGGTGGTTGGCTGACGGGCGCGTCTGTCCTGAGTAGGGTTGTCACTGAGTGGGGACAGCTGGTTAGGTTGTGCTACTTAAATACACTGGCAGAGAATGGAGGGTCCGGGCCATGTCGTTTCGGGAGCCGTGGCGGGATTCGGGAGGGGGAGGGGAGAGCTCCGGCAGGGCGAGGTCCGGCACCGCCCGCGGCGGGCGCGAGCGACCATGTGGCGGACAGTCTCTGGCTACCCGGAAGCCTTGGGGTAGGCCCAGACTGTGGCTTCGGTGGTCCCGCGCGCGACCGTGCACTCTGGGAATCTCAATCCCCACAGGGCCAAGGACCGGCCGAGTCTCGGGGAGGCAACACTTGGTCCCACACCTATGCCCTCGGAAGAAGGCGTTTACTTTGGCCCTGATGGAAATAATGGCCTCCAGAGAAGTGCGCCAGAGGAGGAGCAGCTGGCCCCATAGCCCGCAGACCGGGCGCCGCCCTAAGCTAGGCCGCAGTGGCAGTCCGAAGCCCCACACCCTCGCACAAGGTGAAGGGGAAAACATCCCCTGACCCCCGCCCACACACCCCAGACCGGAAGGAATGAAGAGTCGCCTGCGGGGGTCTGGCGCGCTGGCCGCGGCACCCCATCGCCAAAGGTCTGTCCGTTGGCAGCACTTTTGGGCCAAATATAAATACTGTTTGGATTTGCTCTGCGCCCTTGCAGCAATATATTATACTGTAAGAAAAAACAGTGAAATTTGTTGAAGGGGATCTCCAGAATGTTGGGTTCTGCTGCTGTCATCTCAGTGGGACCTCCATGAAAAAGTAGGAGCTGTATGTGAACTGGCCATAGAGGAACTGGAGCCTAGAAAAGCATTTTACTGCTTCCCGTATATACGGAAACCCTTATTAGTAATATTCGCTTGTTCTAACCCCTCGGTACGTGCAAATAAAAGTCTGGTGTTTGATCCATAGTATAATCAAGAGAAAAACTAATCTTTCCGTCGCCTGTTTTGGAAGGGCAGATTGAATATGTATCTCATATAGCGGGGCACACCTCCCTCCAGTCTTAGGAGATAGGGAAATATTAATTATTAAAGAATAGCTATAAAGAAAAAGATCCCTTTATAAGTGGAGTTTTATGTTTTAAATAGTAAGTTTCACCTGTAATCAATAGGGTATATTTAAATTTCAATTTCAGAATATATAAGTGCTGAGTCAGTAAATCCTAGCTGTATTCAGTGAGAAACTATGAAACCCCAACTGATTTTTGCTAGTAGACAGGGCTTTAAATTGTTGCCTGGAGACTACTAACTAAATGAACAACTCTAGTTTTATATGATTTATATTTCATGTATTACATATAAATTATTACATGAAATAGAATATATAAATAATATAAATTACAGTTTTAGAAAACATCTCTTCCACTCTGTGGTATTCCATTTTACTTGAGTGAGTACAGAGAACTGAATATTTTTTATAGCTAAATTAACACATGCATTGTTGAGTGTCAAATGGTCACCTTCAAAGCCAGGAAGATTTTGGCCTCACTACCACACAAACACTTGCACGAACAGAAATCAAACCTGCCAGTATTTTGCCATAATCCCAAAGTTTCTGATTCAGTACCTTCTCAAAAATAATACAAAGCAACTCACTGCCGATGCCTCAATGCTTTCCTGTCCTCCATTGCTAGGATAGAGTAATAGAAGTCCAGTGATAGGGAGCAGTTGGAGCCTATCTAGCTCAGCCTGGTTTCTGATCCTTTTGTACAAGCTGTGTGACCTCTAAACCAAAGCCTTTGTTTTTGCTTTGGAAGGATTCTTGTTTGTTGGGGCATGGGTTTTATGAGACAGGTTCTTGTTCTGTTACCCAGGCTGACTTCAGGGTTCTTCTGCCTCAGATTCCTCAGTTCTGGGATAGTAGACATGCACCACCATGCCTGGCTAAACCAGCACTTTATGTTTATTCCAACTACAAGGATTTATCCTCCATCAAGCAGGAAGCAGGTTCCATATAGTAACATAACATCACTGTGCAATTTTTTGGCTTTTTTATAGTTTATCATCTGTCAAATGTATGTAAAATAAGTTTGGACCCTTTCTCATTCACTGTTGAGAAAATGGTTCAATTTTATTTTATTTAAATTTAAATTTATTTTAAATTTATGACATACAAAAGCAGGAAATTTTTCTTTATAATATTTATTGCAATAAATCTCACTTGCAATATACAAAATACAGGCTTAATATTTATTGGAGGGTATTTTAACGCTTATGATTACAAGTTAAACTTTAGGACGATTCCTTGGCGATAGGATGATCCAGGCGATGGATGCTGATTCAAACTCCAAGAAAGCAGGAACAAAAAACAGGCACTCAAGATCCCAGCAGCCCCTTTTGAACAGGGCTGGCCACATCCCCTTCAGGCTCCCAGGACAGAATCCCACCACAATTATTACTTAAAAAAAAATAGTAACTGGGCTGATTTCGACTAATTGGTAGAGTGCTAGCCTATCAAGCAGGAAGCATTTAGTGTGTTCCCCCGCTCAGCATAAAGTGGGTAAGGTGGTGCCTCTAATCCCAGCACTCAGAAGGTGGAAGCAGGAGAGTCAGAGGTTGAAAGTTATCCTAAACCACAAAAGAGGGCATCAAAATGTGGAAGGCAGAGTGGTATCTCAATAAATGCCTGGTCTGTGTTATGTCATACAAATCTAGGCTGTAATCCTATCCCTATCACATAATAGTGAGGCAGCCATCCTTCAGTAATTTAGTTGCTAAGACTGACATGAGTTCAATTCCTAGAGCCCAGAATTTACTCTTGCAAGTTGTCTTCTGACCTCCACGGCCTTACTATGACATACACATGCTCATACGCACACATAATCACACAAATAAGCATAAAAAAAAAAACAAATTTCAAAAAATTATGACCACTTCGTGACATTATTTTAAAGATATATACCCGGTCCAGGTGTAGTGGTACATGCTTTTAGTCCCAGCATTGGGGAGGCAGAGGCAAGTAGATCTCTGTGTCTGAGGTCAACCTAGGCTACAGAGCAAATTCTAGGACAGCCAGGGCTACACAGAGAAATTCTGTCTTGAAAAATGAAAGAAAAAGAAATAAAAATTAGATGCTGCAAGGTAGACCGAGTACTAGATATATAACATAGAATTCAAAACCTCACTAGGACTCAGGGCATGATTAGCATACTCAGAGCCTTCAGCTCAATCTCCAGCATCAAAATCAACAAAATTTAAAATTTTGATTTTTGAGATCTTTTCTTACTTTCACATATAGGGTTTAATTTTTTTTTACCACTACACTACAAATCACTTCCTCCTTTCCTTTACTCTCTATAAGCCCAACACAAAAACAATCCTAATCCACTTAATATATGAAGAATATAACCACCGTATTGCTATAGCTCTCATTTATTCTAAAATGAAGTTTTTTAATCAATTCCAGATTTTTCTTTATAGACCTGACAACATAATAGAAGCTTGAGAAGTTTAATTTGAATTTGCCAACTTGATAAAATTTATACGGGTAAACCAACTATATAAAGCATGATAAGTCAGTTTATGGACTAATTACCATGTAATTTGAATCAGTATTACACATAGTATAAGTTCCATTAGTATCAAACCAGTTACAAGAAAATAAATTTAACCTATTTTAAACAACTAAATATTTAACCTGAAACAGGAAAATATAGTTAATTGCTAATGTTAATACCATTAAACCTATACAGATAATAGAAACTCATAATAACAGTTCTGTTTCATCTAATCTAAATAAGGCTATTTTTGCTTGTGCTTATAATCCCAGCATTTGGGAGATGGTCAGTAGTTCAGGGTCTGCCTGGAGTACGTAAAATCCTGTCTCCCTTCCCCCCCCAAAAAAAACTACAACAAAAAATAAGTTCCAAAGTTCAACAGTTCTTCCTACAATTACTGTGTCATAAAGATTACATTGCTCAGTGAGTATAGTATGACACTGTATGAGTGATCCCTGGAACTCACAGAGAGAAGGAGAGAACCTCTGAAAGTGGTTCTCTCACCTACACACATACACATAGTAAGTGATAAATAAATATAAAGCAGTGTTTTCTAAAAAAACAATTATCCAGCTGATGGCAGAAAGCAATATGAAGATCAATAGTTTATTTCTTATACTTCCCAACTAGGTTGCTTTAATTGGAGGCCCAAACTCCCATCCTCATGAAGTAATGACCTGGAGACACTGCCTCTCCAATCAGTGTCAATAAAGAGTGGGGATCTAATACTTCTACCCACATCAGGCATGAAGGAAGCAGTGCCCCTCCCTGAAATGCTAGAGCAAGCTGAGGATCCCTACTAAAATGAAAGTTGTATACGAGATCCTGAGCCACAAAAGGTCTACATTTCCGTTTTTTTTGGTTTTTTTTTTTTTGTTTTTTTTTGGTTTTTTTGTTTGTTTGTTTTTTTTTCAAGACAGTTATTCTGTGTCCC
The DNA here is from genome assembly GCA_033318265.1 of Phyllotis vaccarum. Lineage (NCBI taxonomy): Eukaryota > Metazoa > Chordata > Mammalia > Rodentia > Cricetidae > Phyllotis > Phyllotis vaccarum. The sequence continues at coordinate 134,907,342 of JARWLC010000013.1, read as the reverse complement.
TGGCTGTCCACTTTGTAGATTAGGCTAGTCTTTAACCACAGAGATCTACCTGCCTCTGCCTCCTGAGTTCTGGGATAAAAGGCTTGTGCCACCACGCCCAACTAGATTTCAATTTTTCAAACTCATTATCATACCACGAGCAGGATAATCTTAAATGAGGAAAAGATGGTCAATAACTGCAAACAGTAAGACAGTTTAGGTATTTGAATTATCTGGCAAATACTTTGAAGCAGTCATCATAAAATGCTTCAATAAGCTATTATAAACACACTTGAAATGATGAAAAATTAGAAAGTATCAGCAGAGAAAGAGAAAGTTTCAGCAAAAAAAATAAATAAATAAAAAGAATTATTTTCAAACAAGTGATACACTTTTTTAATAGAAGTAGAGTTTAGGTACTTATACTCAGTATATCTTGGTATGAGTATTTAAAGCATACTACATGATCAAGCATAAAATGAGACAATGCTTTACACAAAGATATAACAAGATCATCTTTAATTGTAGACATTAATCCCACATAGCCAGTGGGTTCCTCTATCTGCCAACACATTCCCCTTGTGCTGCAGCAAAGGATCTTTTCCTCACCCTACAGGGAACAGATACTGAGCTGGGGATGGGCCAGGTGTTCTATATATGTCATATGCTATGCAAACTAAAGGAGTACACTTTAGTCTCAAACAACGAAGCATATTCTCATGAAGTTGACAATCTAGCAAAGGCTATGAAGGATTTTTTTTTTTTAAGACAGAGTCTCATTATGTACCCAAGATAGCTTCTCCTGCCTTAGCATCCCTAGGTCTTAGATTACTCTTATGTTGCCCAAAAGATTATCTGTTGGAAAGGAAATGCCCCAGATTCCAGATTTATCCCTGCATGGCTGCAGGGTGAGGTGGGAAACAGAAGCAGGACCCCACCCATAGTACCAAATGGAATTTTTTTGTTTTTTACTGAAACTATTTTTTTAATTGGTATATGAGTTCAATGGCAAAATGGAGGGAAGGAAATGAGAGGTAAAAGAAAAATACCAGTGAATGGGCAATAAAAGTTCCAAAATTAGCACAATCCTTATCTTGAAGCTATTCCTACTTTGAAAATTGTATAAATAAATGTTATACTATAATACAGAGCATTATGGGATTTGTTCAAATTCCTGTGAGACCTCAGAAGAAACATCTTTCTTAACCTAGAGAGATAAAGAAAGGCACCTAGTGGATAGAAATTAGATTGGTAGGAATTGGGCTGTGAAGAACAGGGTTGTATTATAAGTGAAGACAGTATTTTTTCTATAAGAATGCAGAAGCCTAAAATTATGGAAATTCTGATTAACTCAAGAAGTTGAGAATGAGGCCTGGGGTTCAGGCACTTGATATTCTTCCATAGGACCTGAATTTAATTCCTGGCATCCACTTGGTAGCTCACAACCATCTGTGACTCCAGTTCCAGCGATTCAATGCATGTTTCCGACCTCTGCACATACACACATGTTGCGCATAGACAAAACACATACAGAATAAAATAATTTTTAAAAGGTTTTTAAAAAGAAGCTGAGAATGGCTGTGGCCAAGAAGGTAAGGAAGAACATTGAATATAAATGAAGTTGGAAGGTGAAGCAACTTTGTGAGTCTACAATGGCATGCTAAAGTATCATACCAAAGGTTATATTAAAAGGTCTTAGGCCAAGAAATAATAATCACAACTATAGAGTTATTAGTGCTCCTATTACAATTACATTAAACTGGAGATTTCCTGGATGGGATTGTAGCTCTGGTAGAGGACTTACAATGTTCAAGGTCCTAGGTTTAATACATAGCGTTAGGCAGGAGATTAGCTTTTGGAGGGACTGACCAACAAGACCTGAAAGGGAGTTCATAAAGTGCAAGAGGCCATGACACCTGAGACCACAGACCCCGGAATGTCTTTGCTTCTGTTGTCTTTTGCTTGTTCGATGCTGCTCTCTTCCTTTGATATCGTGCATGGTTGAATTGGGTATGGGGAAATTTCCCACTGCCTATAAAGTAATGCGTTTATTCACAAGGAAATATCTTGGTCTTCTGGGCATTTGAACCTGTGAATTATTATGAAGATGACTTCCTCCCTAAGCTGTACCTTTTAATTGATAGTAATATACAGAGCTTTGATGAAAAAAGTATATACAAAGATGTGCTTTTCAACCAAGACCTTTTGAAGGTCCACCTTGGAAAACTGCTTTAGATAACAGCTAGGCTTAATGATTAAAGAAGAATAATTGAATTCTCCAGGAACTGTTGGTCCTAATTCTCTTAATGCTTAATAGATTCAAACACAGGTCTCAGTGTCCTTGTACCCATTCCTGCCCTCAATCCTCCTGATATAAGAAACCATAAAGACCTAACATCCAGCCAACTAGTTGTCTTTTACTTACAAAAGTTTAGGTTTGTGATTCCTTGGGATCCCTTGTAAGATTAACTTTCTAGATAGACAAAAGAATGATTGATTCTTTGTAGCCACTATATAGGCCCTGCCAGAAATCAAAGGAATTGTCTTCAAAATATGCTTCCTGTCTGCTTATAAGTTACTTATATGTAAATGTATATGGGATATTGGGATAAGGGAGATTAAAAACTTGTTGCCTGTACTCTGTAGGAATTTAGCAAAATCACTGTATTGGATAGAGATTAGAATAAACAGACTTTTTTTTAGAAGTTCTTTGACCCTGAAGAATCCTTGTGGAGAGCCATGATTATTTTACTGAGGGAGCCTCTTGGCCATCCCATGACCTTGGTCACAGGACATCTCAGGCACACCTGGGGCTCTTGCATTATTTGTATATTGCACACAGTTCTTAATGAAAGACTGGAGTCATGTAGTCATGTGAGTTCTTCTTCAATAAGACATGTAGATTATGGTTGGGAACTTTGGAATGAGGAAATACTTTATGTAACAATTGATAAATACTTTTATTTTTTAATGGGGATCCAGACCAGAGAGTCCATCAGAAAAGGCTGATGGATAAAGAAGGATACAAGCAGGAGAGTATGTGAGTGTCTTAATCCCCTTATAAAAAAGTTCAATACAGACCAGCACCACGGATTCCCTCTGAACACTGAGCTGCCTAGAGGCTGTTTCTACAAGGCAGCAATAATAAAGAACAATGGGTGAATTAAAAGAATATAAAGTGCTAACACTCATCATAATGTGACCAGTTGACAGAAAAGCAACAATGTGAAAAATTAGAAAATGTAATACAATATTTCATCATGGAAGATTTATGTGGTGATATATTGTATAACTAATAAAGTTTGCTTGAAAGATCAGAGAGACAGAGGAACAGCCACTTCTCAAAAATCCTCAGACTGAATGCCTCTGAGTCCTCAGCCAAAGGGTCTGGGGTCTCTGGAAAAGGACTGAACACCCTCAGCCAGTTCTCACCTAATCAACTCCTCAGGCCTAAAAGGGTAGATCCTGTTTCCACAAATCCTAAAACCCAATGTGCCTCTGAGTCCTCAGCAGAAAAGGAGCACAGTCTGAAGGGAAGAACTCTTTCCTCTTTCTTCTGTGCCCAGCTATCTCACTTCCTCATTCAATTTTCCTAGTGCTAGGATTAAAAGTGTGTTCTCCTACTGCCTAGCCCGGTTTGATCTTGTTTGGCCTTGAACTCAAAGAGATCCAGAGACTCTCTGCCTACTGAGTGCTGGGATTAAAGGTATTCCTCACCACTCTCTGACTTTTGTGGCTAAATCTGTGGGTGGCTCTGTTCTCTGGTTTTTTAGGTAAACTTTATTAGATATACAATATATCACCACAGATTTATGCATGAAATTAACTCTACAAATTTAATTCTCTGAGTGGCTTATTTCTTAACCAACAGCCAAGCAATATGTCCAGAATAAAGAAATGTAGGACTAATAGCCTTTCATCAATGGTTAATTGATTGTGATGATACATGCATGTGGTCAAATGTTGAAGAGAATAAAGAAGAATAAGCTTAAGTCCAGCCTGGAAAAGCCTTTTTTTAAAAAATAGTTTAAAAAGAAGGCAATTATAAGAATGTGTTGTCTAATCTTAATACCACCAAGTAAAACCCCCATTACCAGGAATGAGTTACTTCTTGTTGAGTCCCTCGTCAAAGGGATCCCATAAACTCTCTGCCTTTAAACATCACAAGTTATTGGTTACTCTACACAACTTTATGTTAAGGCCTCATTGCTGAAGACACCACTTACTTATGCCATCAAACATGGAGAAACAGAGTTCATGTCCAAGTAAAAGTTTTACCTCTAGGGACTAGCATTTATGGTGTGGAAGGTACTCTATGCTACTAGAGGCAAAGATAATCATCAATATCACCCAGCCTCTGAGGACGTGGGTGAACCAGCTCAGGGAACATGAGTGTGGGAGAGCTGGCTCCTCCTCTCATCTGCCATGTAGGCATGGATGAGGGAGAGATGCTCTCCCACCCCCATCACCACTTGCAGCAGACAGAAGAGCTGGCCCCAGGGTCATGAGAGTGGGAGAACTGGTCCTGCCCCTCACCAGCTGCTGCAGTCAGGAGAATGGACCCTGCACTTTCACTGGGCAGCACAGTAGAACAAACTTTGCTGTTGGGGGTGAGTCAACTCTGAGGGTAAGAAGGCAGGAAACTTGGCCCTGACCCTTGTGGTCTGAGGCATTGTGTGGTCTATTTAGGGCAGTGCTAGAGAGCTTGTCCTAGTGGTGTGGATGGATGAGGAGCTGTGAGTTGGTGGCCTGACCAACTCAGCTACCACCCAGGCCCAGAACCCCAGGCCATAAGTTGGCCCACTCTGACATCTGGATCATTTATGAACTGCTAGAGCATATGAAGGGGAGGGTCCTGGAGATACAAAGCTGCAGGATTCCTACCACACAGGGCAACAACAAAATATCCAAGAGGAGTCCCAGTAAGTAAAGACATATAGACTAAAGGGTATATTGTGTGACTCACTGTGTTACACTATAGTTTCCATGACAAGATTTTCTTTTAAATTTTATTTTATTTTATGGGAGGGGGAGTTTTAAGGGCAGGGGTTAGATATGAAATGACGGGAGACGAATGGGATCAGGTTGCATAATATGAAACCCACAAAGAATCAATAAAAAGTAAAAAAAAAAAAAAAAAATCACCCAGCTACCACAAACCCTGTGACCTACAATAGATACCTGCCTGCAAAGTATTCCTGTACAATAACCAACCCCTTCATTTTTATTTGCTCTTTTGTTTTTCTCTTTGTTTTGTTTTATTTGGTTTCTTTGTGCATCACCATTGTCTGACTTGTTTGTTTGTTTGTTTGTTTGTTTGTTTGTTTTAAGGTGCACTCCAAGACACTGCTAAAGTGGCCAAGAACCTGAGACTATATAGGTCATGAGCCAAGAGGAAAACCTACTACTGTTATTCTGCTAAAGGAAGAATAGATGACTTATGATAACATAAGATAGATCAGTGCATCCCTCAGCCCTCATTAGAGATGCTTCTTTCAATAGATGATAGCTAATACAAACAGCTACAACTGGAAAATGTGCAGAGAATCTTTCAAAGAAAGACTTTGGAACACTCAGCCTTAAGTGGGATGTCTTCATCAAATCTTTCTCCTCAAGACTCAGAATCTATGCAAAAGGGGAGTGGGTAGGCAGAAAGATTTAAGAGCGAGAGGTGATCAGTGGTTCCAAGGAAACAATGTCTTCCAGACAACCCAGGACTGATAAACATATGAACTCACAGAGACTGTGGCAGTACCCATAGATCTGCACAGGTTCAAGCCAGAAAAATTCTCAGCATTGAAAAGGAGAATTGGACGCAAAATCCCACCCTTAACTGGGAGGTCTAAGCTTCCTCCATTTTAAATCAGATCTAAGTTTCAGTTTCTTAAGAGCAAACAATGTTTATTTCAAACAAAGGGCCATTAGTCAACAACACTATAGACAACAGGGATAGGGAGAAATCATACACAAGGCCTGAGCCAGCCTCTACAGTATCCCAAGAAGATGACTAAAACAGAGACGATTCCTGTAATCCCTCTGAAACATGCCCAGACTTGCCCTAGCATGTTCAAATATGGAAAAACTAAAAACCTCAGCCTGTCAAAAATGTACTAATGTAATTGCTGTTTGTTTAACCAACTATATTTGAGATGACCTACCTGCTCCTGGAATTCCTCTAGCTATGTATAAAAGGAGCCTGTGTGTTACTCTTGGTTGCTATTTTGTACAAGTAGGTGACCCCGAATGCTGAGTGTTTCTGCAGAATAAACGCTTTTTTTTTTTTTTTTTTTTTTTGCTAGTACTTGAGTCTGGGGTCTTCATCAGCAGTTCTTGGATCCTTACATAACCAAGAAGCTATTTGCAATTGACATCTACTGGGAAAGGGAAAATCAGTCTTCTTTAGTGGAGTGCCACTGGGTATGTCAACCATACCCCGTGCTCAGGAGTAGCTGGCCAACACAAAACGAACTTGACCTTTTGTTTGCTTTGTTGGAGGGGGGTGTTTTGTTTTAGTATATTTTGTTTTACTGGGTTTTCATTTTTTCTTTTTATTTCCTTGGAGGGAGAGAGAGATAAAATGTACATGAAATTGGGTGGGTGGAGCTGTGGAGACAATCTAGGAGGAGCTAGGGGGAAGCAACATAACCAAAATATGTTCTGTGGGAAAAAATTACACAAGAAAAAAGAATATTCTTTCTAAAAATGCCTAATTAGTTTTTAAGGCTAGAACTCTATCCTTGATTCTAAGTATGTATGAAATATTATGATAGGACATAGTAATAGTAATAGTTGTGGTAAGATGTGGAAACGGTGGTAAGACAAAAATATATATGTGAAATCAATATTTTAATAATAAAGTGGAAAAAAGACAAGGTAATTAATTTTGAGTAGTTTCTCTTGGCCTCAATGAGTTAATAAATATTACCAAATACTACTCAAATGTTGAAGAATCAATATCATATTTGAAGGACTTGGATTCCTAACAGTGAGAGTTGGTGTGTGTGTGGGTGGGGGGCTGTCTCTGACTCTTTTGCCTGCTTGTGGGACACTTTTCCTCTTACTGGGTTGTCTCACCCAGCCTTGATGTGATGGCTTTATTGTAGCTTGTTATGCTGTGTTTGGTTGATGCCCCTAGAAAGCCTACTCTTTTTTCAGGGGAAGCAGAGAGGGGGTGGTTCAGGAGTAGAAGCATGACGTAAGAGAGACTAGAGAGAGGGGAGGGAGGGGAAGAAGAATATTTTTTTAAAATTAGCCTTTGTGAGTAATCCACATGAAACAACTATAGATGAAAATATTTTTAGAGAAGCTAAGAAGCATTGTCAGCCGTGGAAGCCATCTTCTAGTAGCTTGCCAAAATGATAGACACAAATAGTAGAGGTACTTACTATATGTTCTCTAAATGTTCCTTTGGCCACAAACATGTAAATCTACAAGAGTGATATTGGCGGCATCAAGGGAATGAGCACTATTTAAAATGGAATAGCCCATAAGTATTACCATGGCAAAACTGGAAGTGTTTGCAGTCATTTAGTATGCAATGGGCATCATTGTAAACAAACAAGTTAAGGTCAATACTCTTGCTAAGAATTAATGTATGGATTGAATTTTTTAAGCACTATAAGAGCCAAGACAGCTTCTTGAAACGGCTGAAGGAAAATGATCAGAGAAAAAAAAAGGGGGGGGAGGGAGCTGAAGAAAGCTGAAAAAAAGTATCTGGGTTCAGCAGAAACACCAGGCTGCTCCACCCAGGGAAGCAAGCACACTTTGTGAGTACTAACAAAAGGAACTTGAGCTGCTACAGTCCATTCCTTATGAATTCACTGCTCAATGTACAAAAAAAAAAAAAAAAAAAAAAGAATTAGAGAATTAGACTGTTAAGAAAACAATAACAACTAGGAAGCACTAATTCAGTATAAAATGAAATAGAATCTTCTAAGATGTGATATTATTTATGGTTGTAAGTATATGCAGAAACAAATAGTGGGACAAATTTATGGAGCTTTAAAAATCTACCTTTTTAAATCCTGTGGCTATTTGTAGAATGTTTCATATGTAGTTACGTTACAGTAGTATTTGAATCTAGCATGTTATTAAACCAGTAGTAACTTCATTCACCCTCATGAATCCACCCATTATCAGTTCAATGAATTTTAGTCAGAAACACAAACTGTGTCCTGACTAGTCCCACCACATAGCAGGTCAATGTTTTACCAGTAACAGAATTCTGCTGAGATTCTTTAAGCTTGGAAAAAGATAGACATTTTTGTAAAAACTACTCTTAATCTCAGCTTGAGCTGCATTCATGAATTTTGGTGGCTGCATTTCCTCTGACCTAGCCCAAGCAGTAAAACACACCTACAAGTAATGGTGCTTAATCTCTTTGGACCTATCCACTTCCTTATGCCACTTTCTACAGTACCTTGCCCAAGCAACTACTCACATGGCCATCATAGTTCAGACACTTTGGCTCTGTCTCACTACCTATCCTGAAACCTTACCCAAACATTCACACAACTACCTTTATCCCAGTGACACAGTGTAGCCACCAAATTGGGGTCACTCCAGCTTCCTCACTCCTGGATCAATATAGAGTATCTGAATGACTGAGTTTCAAGTACTTCCTACTTCATCAGGAGTTATCCAAAACAGCATAACTCAATCAAACTCAGACTTAACACAAGAGGATTAGAAATTCACATCAAATAAATTACTACCTACCTACCTCAGATGCCCAGGTCCCATATAAAAAACATAGCAATATGAAAAACCAAGCCACAAAGATAATCATTCCTACAGCAATTTTCCCCAAAAGAACAACTCTGGTGAATAGCCAGACTTACTATGGGAGTTCAGTTCAAATCCTGAGATCCACTCCACATAGTGATAAGAAAGAATCAACTCCAGAAAGTTTTCCTCTGACCTCCATATCTGTGCCACACCAACTATGAATTCTTCATGTCCCACACAAATAATACATGGATATGAAATATAATTTTTAGTAGGGAAAGGTTTATTTTGGCTTACAGATCAAGGGAACAGTCCACTATGGCAAGGAAATTATTATAGCAGAAATGAGAAGTAGGTCATGTTGTGTCTGTGCTCAGGAGACAGATGAATATTGTTGTTCAACATATTTTCTTCTTTTTATTCACTTCATGATCCTACCCCATTTATAGTGTCACTTACATTCAGAGTGAATTGTGTTTCAATTAAACCTTTCTGGAAATACACTCGCAGATACATCCAAACATTGTTTCCATGGTGATTTTAACTCTTGTCAAATTGTCACAGATACTAAGTGAAAAAGATAGAAACCATTTGTTTATGGGCCACACCCACATCTCCTAATAGTTTCTGAATATAAAGACTCGATACCTAAATCAACAAAAAGGTCCACTTTGCCATTCTTGAAAGTGATTCACAGTGCCCCCAATGCCATCACAGCTTCAGTAGCAGGCCACCAATCAGGATCTCTTCAGGCAAGCCTCCCAACCACCTTCCCTCATCAGATCTTGTAGCCTAGAAGCTCCACTTCATCCCCTAAACCCATTTATGCCCTAGAGACCTCAAATGTCTCTGAGACACAGATTCCACTGGCTCCAATTTCACCAAGAGCACATACTGGACCAAGAACAGCTCCCTGAAACACAAACAATGCTTACACCAATTGGTGGAAGAAAGAGATAGGTATGAAAATCTGTCAATGTCATCAACTATATTAACAACCCAAAAGAGACAAAAACCACACGATCATCTCATCAGATGCTGAAAAAACCCTTTGACAAAATCCAACATCCCTTCATGATAAAGGTCTTGGAGAGATCAGAGATACAAGAAAAACACCTAAACATAATAAAGACAATGTACAGCAAGCTGTCAGCCAACATCAAACTAAATGGAGAAAAACTCAAAGCAATCCCACTAGAATCAGGAACAAGACAAGGCTGTCCTCTCTCCCTATATCTATTCAATATAGTTTTCGAAATCTTAGCTAAAGAAATAAAACAAAAGGAGATCAAAGGGATACAAATTAAAAACAAATAAATCAAACTTTTGCTATTTGCAGGTGATGTGATAGCATACAAAAGGGACCCCCAAATCTATACCAGGAAACTCCTATAGTTGATAAACACCTTTAGCAATGTGGCAGGGTACAAGTCTAACTTAAAAAAAAAATACTACAAATGATAAATGGGCTGAAAAAGAAATCAGAGAAACATCACCCTTTACAATAGGTGCAAATAACATCAAATATCTTGGGGTAACTCTAACCAAAAAAGTGAAAGTCCTGTATCAAAAGAACTTTAAGTCTTTGAAGAAAGAAAGTGAAAAAGATATCAGAAAATGGAAAGATCGTCCATGCTCTTGGATAGGTGGGACAAACATAGTAAAAATGGCAATTTTACCCAAGGCAATCTATAGAGTCGATGAAATTTCCATCAAATCCCAACACAATTCTTTACAGACCTTGAAAGAACAATATTCAACTTCAACTTCATATGAAAATTCCAGGATTGCAGGATTCCAGGATTATTGAACAATGTTGTTCAATAAAAGACCTATTGGAGGCGTTACCATCTCTGAATTCAAGCTCTACTATAGAGCTACAATCATAAAAACAGCTTGGTATTGCCATAAAAACAAATATGTGGATCAACAGAATCAAACTGAAGACCCTGCCATTAACCCACATAACTATGCACAGCTGGTTTTTGACAAAGAAGCCAAAAACATACAAAGGATGGCATAACTAAATGGCAGTATGTAGAAGGTTGCAGATAGGTCCCTATCTATCACCCTGCACAAAATTCAAGTCCAAGTGGATCTAAAACCTCAACATAAATTCAGTTATACTGAACTTGACAGAAAAGAAAGTGGGAAATACCCTCCAATGCATTGGCACAGGTGACCACTTCCTAAATATAACACCAGTAGCACAGACACTAAGAACAGCAATCAATAAGTGGGACCTCCTGAAACTGAGAAGCTTCTGTAAGGCAAAGGACACAGTCAATAAGACAAAACGACAGCCTACAGAATGGGAAAAGATCTTCACCAACCCTACGTCTGACAGAGGACTGATCTCTAATATATATAAAAACTCAAGCAACTAGACATCAAAAAAATCCAAATAAAAAATGGGATTCAGAGCTAAAAAGGGAATTCTCAACAGAAGAATTACAAATGGCTGAAGGACACCTAAAGAATTGCTCAGCATCCTTAATTTTCAGGGAAATACAAATCAAAACAACTTTGAGATACCACCTTACACCTGCCAGAATGGTGTAATACATCCCAGACTGTATTGACTTTTCCTAGGAGTCACTTACCCTCTCTGAGGAGTGGACAGAGATGGGGCTGAGGGAGGGGAGCTTGGGTGTGACCCGGAAGAGGGGAGGGAGGAGACAGTTTGTAGAAACAAAAACAATTAAAACAACAACAAAAACCAAAAAAAAAAAAAAAACCCAAACTTTTAAATAAAAAAAGAAAGTGGTTGATATGAATACTTATCCTTATCTCTCTGTCTCTGCTTTGCTGTACTTGAGGAGGGCAAGAATTAAGGAGAAGACTAGGAGGGAAAGCCGATGACACATTTAGGGAAATGAATTTCCCTTAACTGTGGCTATTTTCATAGCTATGAGACTTAGGCAGCCATACAGGACTCCATGGAAGGGAAACTCTGTGCTTATTTAGATGGCAGGATGAGACTTCACTTACAAGGTGGGGTAATAAATTAGATTAAAATGCAATAGCCATAAAAATCCCATTATTGTGAACAGTAGCTTAAAAAAAATAAAGAAGGAAAAATGTCCCAGGATTGATTTAATACTCTGTTCTTGCTATCGTGAGAATCTTAATTTTTGAACAAGGGGCTCCACAATTTATTTTTTTTGCAAATTACATAGCCCAACCATTACATATTCCAAAGTTAGATAGAGAAAGGTCAACTACACTGTGAACTACGTTGTGTCATGTATCATATTAGTAAAATAATGAGGTTCAAAGAAAGAATCAAACTATGTATACCTAATCTAAGTCCCGTTTAGTCATAGACTCCAGACTCTGTCACCACCTCCAGATACAGATGGTGGCTCCAAAGGGATCCAGCTCAGTCACCTGTGCACAGATACTGAGCCTAGGAAAATTGGTCTTACTTGAGTGCAAAAGAACAACACTCAAACAAAGATGAAGATAGCACGTTCATTAAGAAAAGTCAGAGGAAGAAACAGACCTCTTCTCTACCAGAGGAAAACTTTAGAAGCCTCTTGTGAACCCTTAAAGCATCGGCAAGAAAGAAAGAGAAGGAAGTGAAAGGTTGAATTGAGATGAAAATCCGACAGAGTGAAATGACAAGAGAAATGGACAAGGTAAGAAATATTAGCCAGTACACTTTAAACAGATCAATAAAAAAGTAAGTACATACTGGAAATAGTCAAGAGGACAATTCATATTGCAAAAAGGAATTAGTGTCAAGAACAAAGCTGATGCATAGAATGAATATACGGTGTTGTAGAAGACAGAGACAGGAACAGTAAGACAGATGATAAGTATGGCTAAAAAAAGCAGAACCTGGAGAACTAACATTTTTGGATCCTTTCTGTTTCTAAAAGAGGAACAAAGGCAAATGGAAGGAAAGCAAAGACATAAAATAGGGGGGGAAAGTCCCTTCACTGAAGAACAATACGTGCTGATTATAAGAGCCTGTTGTGGGGAGCAGATGAAGACCTAAGTCAATGTGAGTTGTTGACATGGAATCCACCATGTCAAGGTCCCTCACTCTGAAGAACCATGGGAATAGCAAAAACCTTCTACTGATCTGTGGGGGTTGACAATGTGTGCAAGAGCTAGCAACTGAAACTTCCTCCTCTTGGGTGACTGCAATCTCAAACTTCTCCCCTACAGAGACCTCCTACTGAGAATAGCAGATCCCTCCCCTCTTCCTTGTGTTGTAGATAGCAAAAACACTGTTTCTAGTTAGCATTGTAGAGTCCCTCTATCACTGGAGGAGGGTAAGTTATCATTTGCTTAGTGTCAGTCATTTCTTTACTCTTGCATTGTTCCAGCTAAGTTTCCAGGATCACACTATACAGGATGAGGCACCTCACCATGTTTTATGAAAAGTCAATCAAAGGAAGTACAGCTAAACACATCATGGCAAAAGGCAAACTCTAATACTAAGGTTTCTATGTTGGTTTAGACAAAAGTGTGAAATCATGTTACCCAGGTTAAAAACAAAAATTATTAGCAGAGACCCACAACTGGACAATGTGCAGAGAGGGAGAAATATTGGAACACTGTCCTAAATGTGATGTCTTCATAAAACTCTGCTCTCAGGGTTCAGGGACATGTATATGGAAGAGGAGGTAGAAGGATTGTAAGAGTCAGAGGTGATGAATGACTCAGAAAATATGTCTTCCGGACACAACAGGACTGATACACATGTGAACCTATAGAGACTGTGGTAGCATGCAGAGGGCCTGCACAGGTTCAAGGAAGATGGAGGTCCCAGGGCTGAAAGCGGGAAGTGGACACAGGGTCCTACCCCTAACCAAGAAGCTATCTTCAAATGATACCCATTTACTAAGGAAAAATTAGTTTTATTCCATACAGTCTCACTGAGTATTTTAACCACACTTAAGGATAGGTCCCCATACCCAGGAGTTGATAGCCAACATAAGATGAACTCAGTGGTGTATTTGTAGGCATTTTGTCTAATATAGTTTAGTTTTGTTTGGGCTTTTTTGTGTTATTGGTCTTTGCTTAAATATTTTAGTTTCTAATTTTGCATTTTTGTGGGGGTTTTGCATGTGTGTGTATTGTTGTGCCCAGAGTCCAGATCCTCAAAAAGACCACCAAGAGACTGGTTCTGTGCAACAGCAGAGTCTCTTTATTGACAAGCTGGCTTGGGTCACTCCATCCATCTGACACAGTGGTGGAGTAGGAGCGATCCTGAGCAGCATGAGGCAAGGGTTTTTATTGGGGAGAGGGCTCTAGGGGCTTCAGAGTTTGGGGGTTAGAGTCCTGGGATTGGTCCATGCTCGGACTAGGGATGCCTGTTATGAATTCATTGGCTGCTTTGAATTCTAGAGATGACTCATCATTTAGCAGTGGTCCTTTACCTATACAGGTATTCCTGGAGACTATTTGTCCCTTGCCCAGGAAGGGAATGTTTAGAATGTCAGGTATTTCCCCTTAGGTGCTGGCTCCTCCCTGAATGGTGTCTGCTCCTGAGACCTTCCTGGTACCACCAGGTGCTGCCAGCAAGAGCCTGCAGTCAGTCTGTCTTTCATTAAGCCTGTCATGATAGTTGTGTGGTCAAACTGCTCTGAGCCCCACATGTGTTTTTTGGTTTTTGTATTCATTTTTAAAGAGAGAGAAGAGTGTGGAGTTGGGTGAGTGAGGAAATGAGGATCTTCTTGGAGTTGGGAGAGGGGAAAACAGTGATCAAAATACATTGTAAGAAAAAAACAAAATGGAAAAAAATTGATCTCCATGACTTCTTACATATAAACCTTTAGGAAATTTTTATGGCTCTAAGATACATGTAAGCTGCCTTTCAAATATAAGATGCCAGGAATACACTCTACTACTTGAAGGATTGTGAGAGATTACTGATAAGTTTTAAATTCCAGTTGCTGGGTATCTGCTGTCACTGATGCAATAAGCCAAATCAAGCTGAATCAATACATCACGGTTTAATAAATAGAGCAAACCAATCATGGGTGACCCTTGAAAAGGCAGGGGAAGAGTCACATGGTAAATATGTCCATGAGCCTTAAGTACCACAGGGAGGGGCTTTGGTGAGCTTCCGGGAGGGCTGAGATCTAGAATGAGAGGGCAGCTCCAGGGGAGGGACTCCTGTTTGGTGGGCTTTGTGAGGGAGAGTGTGGGGAGAGAGAGCGGTGGGAATGCCGCCTGATCAATAACACTGTCTGGTAAACATTTACTTTTCAAAATTTATTGTTTCTCTCTCTCTCTCTCTGTTTATTGGTCTGTCTGTGTATATGTAGGCTGGAATATAACTATGTGGAGTCTGTTCTCTTCTTCTACATTTATGTAAGTTCCTGGGGCTTGAACTCAGGTCATCAGGCTCACATAAGAAGTACCTTTCCCTGATGAGCCATCTCACCAGTTCAGAAGAAGATAACTCCTTGTAACCAGCCAAAAGATTTTTAAAAAGCTCAAGAATGAAGATGAGACTGGGGAGACAGTCAGTTAAATGCTTGCCTTGCAAACATGGAAATCTGTGTTCAATCACAGGAGTTATGAAAAAAAATGTTGGGTATGGTGGTGTATGCTTGTAATTGCAGCACTGAGTAGGTAGAGACAAGAGCATCCCTGGGGCTTGCTGACCTGCTGCTCTAACCTACTTGGTGAGTTCCAGGCCAAAGAAAGGCTCTGTCTCAAAGATAGAAGATGGAATTCCTAAGGATGACACATGAGGTTGTCCTTTGGTCACCATAGAAATGTACATGGACGTGTATGTGGACCCCACTATATATACATGAGCATGCACGCTCTCTCTCTCTCTCTCTCTCTCTCTCTCTCTCTCTCTCTCTCTCTCTCTCTCTCTCTCACACACACACACACACACACACACAATTAAAGTGTCATGGAGGAAGCGTTGCCATGCTGTAGTGGTTAATCTTTATTGTCAATTTGATTAGATTGAGAGTCACCTAGGAGATAATGCCTGGTAAGGTGGTAAGGTATGGGAGGGTATTTCCAGAGATGTTTAACTGAGGAAGGAAAACATCTTTTAATTGTGGGTGGTACCAAAGGAGAAAGCTAGCTGAACACTAGAAGAGCAAACTAAAACTAAAACCAAACCAAAACAGAGATTACTTTACCCAAGTAACAGATTTACTATCTAAATTCAGAAAGTAGAAAACTTTAGGAAGCACAAAATAAAGGTGCTACCCTTTCTCTGGGTAGTTACTTTCAAGTAGAAGAACGAAATGCTTTCTAAAAGCCAAAAACTGAAAAGAAAGAAAACAGCAGAGAAACATTAATAAGCTACATAACTAACAACAATAGTATCCTCTATTTAAAGACCTAGCTGAGTTAAAGAAATTTAAATATAGCTATAAGAGGCAGAGGCATAGGCAATAAAATTACATAATACATTACAAACTAAAAAACAAAGATAATAGCTAAATGCAGAACCAAAAGGGAGATGGGGTGCGTAATAAGTAATTTTAAATGATCAAACAAAAAGCATTAACCAGAGAGGAGGTCCGTTATATATTAATAATGGTTAAAAATAAAATTCTTAATATCTTTGTTGGAAAATTTCACCCCTAAACTCATCTTCAGTAATCTAGTGGCAGCAGCTGGCAAGAAGAGATGTGTTTCTACTGTCACTACAAGTTGTGTATCCTCCTTTGTGCATTCACTATATCCCCTTATAAAAAGCCAGTGTCTTCTCTCCCTACTCTCTTTCCCTTCTACTCTCCCTCAGAGGCAGCCTCTGCACACCCTTCCCCACAATAAGCCTCTCTTGAGAGATCTGTTACACGATATGACTTTGTGGTATTCCTTGCTCCAACCTACCAAGGTACCTTCCACCACTTAAATCACAACAGTCTTGAAGTTCAGTATCAAACTATCATACCATCAAAATATATGAAGACTGTAAGGATTTCCGGCACATAGCTATGCGGAAAATGTGCTGGTCCAATAACCCAACATGGCGCCGGGTGAGATAATAATTCCTGGTACATAGTGGCCACATGGTAAACCCAACGTTGTGCTGGCAAAACACTCCTCATTGGGAGGGCACACCCCTAGGCATGGCTATATAAATCTGTGCCCACCCACTCTCTTAAAAAGAGCAGCCACAGGAAAGTCTCTTCTCTTCTGCTTCTCTCCTGTTGTCACCCGAATAAGTGCCATTCTGGGCCTTATGGCCCATCCTCTTCCCCTAAGGACTAAAACCTTATGTTTACAGGGGGAAAAAGGAACTACAAATCTCCTTATCGCTGCCACCTGTTGAGTGCTAATCTTTTGGGATCCTCCAAGACCTTGGGTGTGCCCGGATGAAGGGGCAGGGTGTGAGAGAGAACAAAAGAAGAGAAGCATGGGAGGGACAGACAGGTCTAAGATATAAGATGTACTAAATAAAGCTCGGGTCTCTCTCTCATTGTGAGCCCGAATGATGGAACCTAAATGACTCCTGAGTGCAGATTGTTTAACCTCAACGCCCCTCACCTGGACAAGACTCGGTCCCAAAGAAACCGGACGCGGTACTCTCCCTTGTACCTGCTGGGTAACTCCCCTGAATAAACTCTAGTGTGGCATATGGTGGTGTGTGTCTGGTCTCATGCAAAACCAACAAAGACCACGGATAAGGTGGCATATCTGAGAAAGGTGCTTGCCTGAGTTTGATCTCCAAGACCCATATGGTAGGAGAGAAGCAACTCCCCAAAGTTGTCTCATGATTTTCTCATGTGTACCTTGACACACCCTTTACCCCCATTCTCACTACATAAACAAAGGGAATTTTAAAAAGCATATCAATAAAGATTATTAGACATTCATCCAATATATTAGTAAGCAATTAGCTGCATTACTCCAAGATACCTGAGATAAAATATGCTCTTGTACATGGTCAATATTTATCACTGTTAATATTGGTTTAATAAAATGCTGATTGGCCAGAAGCTAGACAGATCGGAAGTATAGGCAGGGTGACCAGACAAGAAAAATTCTGGGAAGAGGAAGAGCAAGGAGACACCATCCAGACACAGAGGAAGTAAGATGAGAATGCACTGAGCAAAGGTACCAAGCCATGAGACAAAACATGGATAAGAGTCATGGGTCAGTTTAAGAGTAAGAGTTAACAAGTGATAAGCTTGAGCCATAGGCCAAAGAGTTTGTAATTAATACAAGCCCCTGTGTGATTATATGGGATTAAATGACTGCAGAACTGAACAGACAAACTTCTGACTACAAAGATACAATGAAAACACGGTTTATTTAGTTAACAGTTTGGAAGACTTAACTCCAGGATCAAGGTGTTGTATTTGTTTGGGCCTCTGGTGAGAGTTACAAACCATGGGAAGTATAGGAAGTCGGGGGGGGGGGGGGGGGGAACCACTCATATTGCAAGCAAGGAAGAAGAGAACAAGGTCAAAGTCGTTTAAAGGACCATACTAATGATATATTATATATTTAATAAAAGTAGTCTGGAATATCAAAGGACAGAGCTATCTCTCCAATTTTTTTTTGAAACAGGGTTTTCTGTGTAACAGTCCTGGTTGTTCTAAAACTTGCTTTGTGGCCCTGGCTGTCCTCAAACTCAGAATTCTTGCCTCTGCCTCCCAAGTGCTGGGACTAATGGCATGCACCACTACTGTTTTATTAAATATACATTATATCATCACATATTCTTTTTTGTGTCAAACATTAAAAAGGTTATTACTAATATAAGAAAAACTAGATACAATAGATACAATAACTAAATACAATATATACAAGCAATAATTACATCAATAATGTCCAGTCCATTAACAAATGACAAATTCAAAGTATTTTGGTGAGTACAAAGAACTGTATCCAATTAATTTTCTATTTAACTTGTACACCAACTGAAAACTTTCTTTTAATGTCTCTCAAACTTATACACTTTACACCTCTTGTAGTAGGAGGTTTCTGTTCCGGACTTTTGGGCCTAGTCTCAAGGTTTAGGCCTGCAAACCCCCAGACATGCTGAGACACACAGATGCTTGAGATAGTTTTAGGCTGATCCACCTAAGGCCCAGGCATATCACTTGCTAGCTCTCTATCCTTCATCTAACCCATGACTCTTCCTGTTCAGTCGTGGGGCTCGGTACCTTTTCTTAGAGCAGCATAGTTGTCCTCTGCTTCTTCTGGCTTCTCTCTAGTGTTCCACTCTGTGCTTCCTGTTCTCAAGAGTTTTCTTAGTCTGGTAGCCCCGCCCACACTTCCTGCCTGCCTTTGGCCAATCAGCGCTTTTTATTAAACCAGTGGGTGGGATAATTATTTACAATGAAACAACACAAATCTCCTACAACCTTTTTATGAGTTTCTTTTCTGAGTCTATAACTAGGAGAACTATCTCATCTTAAACTCCTTCAGAGACCCCAAAAGGAAATAATATTAACTAAGCAAACAGGAAGTACAAGCCAGCGACTTCCAAAAATGTAAAAAATGACAGAAACAGCTGGCTTCCTGGACCCAAGCCTCTGTATTGTTGAAGCATCCATCTTTGGCCTACAGGCCTGAAATATCTGAAAGACTTATCTGTGAAGCTGGATATTCTTATAGGCCTTTCTACTATGCCCTGGCAATGTTAGGAGGTTCTTTCTGGTGTGTTCTGCTTGTTTGTTTTGGATGTCATATTGTCAGTAGTCAAGGCAAGAGTACTTTCTTGCCCAATAGCTAACTCTTGCCACAAAGAAAGTCGATTCCAAATGGAGTTTCTTTGATGCCCATCATCTTCTCTGAAGTAGATTGGTTCCACCAGGAGCAGACATGTCTCATTGTCATAAAAATAAAAAGAACCTATGTTATTAAAATACCTTAAATGCCATGTTCTATAGATCTCTGAAGTGTTTGAAGAAGACCTTTTCATCTAAAATATATCTTTCTTTGACCTTGAAAACATATCTAATATGACTGTTTGATTGTAACGACTAACTACTAACTTGCATTTCTTTACACCCTAATTAGTTGCTGATAATAACTTTCAAGGACTAGCAATTTGTATTACATTGTTAGATTAACTGTATAGGTACAATTCCTTGAAGAAGAGTAGAAATTATGTACAGTAACAGAATTATCTCAACTTCATATCAATATATACAATTGTATACAATATAAAAATCTAATTCAATGTAAATAATTTAATACTAGTAATTGCTTTTAAAATTTAGATTCAATAATCTACACATATCTTGTCATATTCACATTCCCTTTTTCTCAGAGTAGATTAAACAATCTGCCTTTTTATCCTATCATTGTACCCTTCAATAGTGCACTCTAAGGAGAGACCAAACTAGAATCTATTACATGGATCACTGGAGCATAGACCATATCACTAAAAGAGCAAAAGCAATGTGTATAAACATATATGAGCTGTGTGTGTGTGTGTGTGTGTGTGTGTGTGTGTGTCTGTACAATCTCACAGTCCTTATCTAATACTAAAAGGCACATGATAGAGAGCTCATAGATGAAAGGTAGATATGTAGATATTTGCATAGACATATAGAATATAGAGATGGAACAAAAAGAAAGAGTGATTGAGATTTTAAGGAACTGTCCAGTGCCATTGTTGGAAACGGCAAGTCTGAAATCTGTAAGACTCACTAACGTGCTGGAAACTAATAAATCTTCTTTTTCAGTCTAAATCCTAAAAACTGGGCCAATAGCTGTTCAGGCAAGGATTCTTTGCTGATGTTTTTAAAAATATGTGTGTGTGTACATGTATACACATATGTATGTATGTGCAAGTGTGGACATATGTGTGGCATGGCATGTGTGTAAAGGTCTAAGGACAACTCTTGGGAGTCAGTTCTTGCCTTTTTGAGGCAGATGTCTCTTGTTTCTGTCACTGTATACTCTAGGCTAGCAGGCCCACCAACTTCCAGCTAGTTCTCCTGTCTCTACCTTTCATCTTGTTATTAGGAATGTTGGAATTACAGACTCATAGCATCACATTATGTGGATGGAGGGGACTTAGGGCTTTCATTGCTAACAGTGTTACTTGCTGAGTCATCTTCCCAGGCCCCTCCTTGGTGTACAGTCTTGAAGCAAGATTGCATTGTTGGGAAACCCCAGTGTATATTCTTAAAATAAAGCCCATTCATATTTTGGGGATAATTTGCTTCACCCTTAATAAACTTTTAGATTGTAAATATTAATTAAATCTATAAAACACCTTCATAGCAATATATAGACTAGTATTTGACTAAATAAATGAGTGTGGCAGTCTAGTCAAGTTGATCACGTATTAACTATATATTAAATATTTCAACTTACTTTACAAAGATACAAATATTATACAAAAAAGTATGTAATGTTGAATCAATGCCTACAACATTGAATTGTGAACACCTAAATCATAAAACCAATGAAGAGCCAAGGAATATTTTTAAAATATCTAGAATATGAAAAGTTTTTCTGAGAATGGCTTGAAATCCTAAAGTTGTATGCTAAAAGGACTCATAAGTTTGATTAAATTAAAATAAATAATCACCACCTACCAATAGCATTAAAAAACAAAAAAATGAAGACATAATATCAATATGAACACTGGGCAGTGGTGGTTTACACGTTTATTTCAGCACTCCAAAGGCAGAGGCAAGTGAATCTTTGTGAGTTCAAGGCCAGCCTGACCTCCAAAGCAAGTTCTAGTTACACAGAGAAATCCTGACTTAAAAAATGAGAGATAAGCTTCCTTTTCCCTAGATGAATCCCTTCCCAGAAGCCAGGTTGCCTCCCTGCTGTTAACCTATAACTAGCTGAGTCCCCTCCCTGGAATTAGGTAACCTTCCTGTGGTTAAATGTTAGCTAAGATTAGATCGGTATCCATGACAACACATCAAGTTGGCAGAATAGCCTGCAGCTGTGTAAATTCCTCACTTGTTTAACCTTGCTTACCTTTCCTCCTAAAAGACTATATGAACTGCTGAGAAGAATAAATTTCAGAGCTTGATCAGAATATTGTCTTGCTCTGGTTCTTGTCCCTTCATTTATCTGCCCCCTCTTTAGGTCCAACTGGCCAGGGCAGAGAGAGAGAGAGAGAGAGAGAGAGAGAGAGAGAGAGAGAGAGAGAGAGAGAGAGAGAGAGAGAGAGAGAGAGAGAGAGAGAGAGAGAGAGAGAGAGTTTGGTTTGTTAGAGGAAGAATTAACAAACTTTTCACCCTGCATAACCCTATGAGACTTTTGCAAATTAAATAATTAATACATTGTGAATTGTTAGGCAGTGGTGGCACACACTTTTAATCCAAGAATTTGGGAGGCAGAGGCAGGTAGATCTCTGAGTTTAAAGACATCCTGGTCTACAGAATGAGTTCTAGGACAGCCAGAGCTACACAGAGAAATCTTGTCTTGAAAGTAAAACACAACACAAAATATTGAAAAATTAAAGTGATAAAAGTTATAGACTTAGAATCCTAACAAAATGCATCTGTTTACTGCCCAAAAGCAATTTTGGGAGGCTAAGGATATAATGCAGTGGTAAAGCATCAGCCTAGCATATGCAAGACTCTGATTTTCAAAAAAAAAAAGAAAAAAGAAAAAAAAAGAAAGAAAGAAAGAAAAGAAAAGAAAAAAATAAATCACAGCTACCTAAGAAATCTCAATTTTATATATCAAAAAATAATTCAGGCCACATTCTTTGGCCACCATGTGTGAAATGAGTGCAAATCCTCTTAACATAGGCCGTAGTCTTGTCTACATTTAGAGTCTCTAAAGGTTACTGAAGACTTGGTAATAAGCTGAGCATGGCCTTGCACATTCCAGTAACCCTAACACTGTGAGAAATGAATACAAGGGGGATTGTTCCAGCTTTCTGGCAACAAGTCTAGCATAAAAAAAAAGTTTCAGGGAGAGAACATACCTCCACCTGTTTACCTTAAAAGAATAAGCTGGAAAGTCACAGGGGAGGATACTTGATAATTTCCTCTGGTATTCATACAAGCACAAACAAGGAGAGAGGGAGGGAAGAAAAGAAGCAAGAGAGACTGAGGGAGAGAGAAGGAGGAAGAAGGGACAAAGAGAGAGGGAGGGAGGGAGGGAGGGAAAGAGAGAGAGAGGGGGGGGATGCTAAGCTGAAACGGTTACAGAGACTTTCTTGGCAAATCCCATGCTTACTTTATTCCCTTAGCATATACACTGTTGAGAAGAGATGCTATATCTATGCTCAGGCTCTAACATTCTCATGAGCTCTGCTGTAGAAAATCATATTGAATATACTTCATGGGGCAGAAGAGATAGCTCAGAAGTTAAGAGGAGCACTTTCTGTTTTTGCAGAAGACTTGAGTTCAGTTCCCAGCACTCACACCATGGATCATAACTTCTGTAACTTCAGTTCCAGGAGATCCAATCCCTTTTCTGGCCTCTAAAGGTACCAGGCACATATGTGGTGCACATACATGCAGCAAAACACTAATACACATAAAATGAAAAAAAAAATCTTGATAAATAAGTAAATAAATGTACTTCTTGAATACAACTTTGTGACTGAGGCTTTGATCCACATGTCCTAATTTAACCTCAGTCATAATACTTTAACAGTAATTTTAATCAAAATTTATTTTTAAAAAATCTTAAAGCTTGTTGAAACTATTAAGATTATTCATTAGGGCAAATCTAGCAAAAAAAATTTAAGAGCCCACGCAGTCTCTCTCTCTCTCTCTCTCTCTCTCTCTCTCTCTCTCTCTCTCTCTCTCTCTGTTTCTCTCTAACGTGCACAATTAGGATAAATGTATTTCCTCTTCTAGATATTATAAGCTATAAAACTATATCAGTTTAAGTAATGTAATATGGATACAGGAAAATACCAACAGTAAATCAAGTAGAAGGAGGAAAAGTAGGCACAAATATGTATGTTGTTGTGAATTCCCAAAAGTATTTAAAAAGACTTCAATAGTAGCATATACAGAAATTAGTTTAGGATTTAATTGTTAACTGTCCCCAGTATAGTAAAAATAATCATTAATTGATTTTCATAAAATTTTATGAATTTTTTCTATTAGACAAGGTCTTGCTATGTAGCCTGGGCTGGCCTTAACCTTGCAATTCTCCTGCCTCAACCCATCCAATGTCACAATTGTAGGTATGTGCTGACATATTCTATTACTTTCATTATCATCATCATCATTATTATTGAGACATGGTCTCATTGTATAGTCCTGAATGACCTGGAACTTGTGTAAAAAGGATGACCTTGAACTCACAGAACTCCTCCTGCTTCTGCCTCTCAAGTGCTGGGATTTAAGTTGTGCACTACCACACCTGACCCCTACTTCCTCAATGGAAAGAGTGGTAACCACTTTAACTAGGTAACTCATCTTAATATTAGTGCTAATGGAACAGAGTATTTGTGTTTCTAGACAAATAGAAGTTTCTAGAAGCGGCAAGATACCACTTCTGAAGTTCTGAAATACTAAAGTACTGTAGCAAAACCTCTTTTTTTTTTTAAAAAAAAAAAAAAAAACTTCCTTTTTATTTATTTTGTGTCTTTCACATCATGTATCTTGATCCCATTCATTTTCTAACCCTTCACATCCACCCTTTGCCCTTGGAACCCCCCTCCAAATAAAATAAAATTTAAGAGAAAAAGGGGGGGAAAATCTCATCATGGAAGCTGCAGTGTGACACAGTAAGCCACAGTAAACTCATTTGTTCATCTAGCTTTACTTGGAAGTAGTCATTAGTCTGGTTCGAGGCCTCTGGTTTCTATTATACTATCTGCTGGACCCCCACTAGGACTCCTTTTGGATATCCTGTTGTTGCCCTGTGTTGTGGAGACCCTGTAGCTTTGGGTCTGTGGGTCAGGTTCCTTCACATGCTCCAGTAGATCACAGATGGGATGGATGCTGGGGTAGGCTAAGTCATAACCTTGGTTCTGGCACTGGGCAGCTGTAGGGTTGGTCAGCCCCCCAGCTTCCCTGTCTTCACCACCAGGGTGAGCTCTCCAGTGTCACCCTCATTAGTTCACCTCTTGCAGTGATGAGCAAGAAGTGGGGCCAGACTTCTCCTGCTTTCGTGTCCTCAGGCTCTCCCACACCCACACTTCCAGGGCCAGGTATACTGTGTTACCCAGGTGAGGTGCAGGGCCCACTCTTCTGAGTGCTGTAGCTGGTGAGAGGCAGGGACAGCTCTCCTGCTCTTATGACCTCAGAGCCAGCTCTCGCAACTGCCATAGGCAGTGAGAGGAGAGGGAGAGGGAGGGCATCTCTTCTCTGCCCTCAAAACCATAAGGCAGATGAAATGCAGACTGGCAAGTTCACCTCCCCTCCCTCTCCCTCCTTCCCTCCATCAATGGCGTCAGTTCAACTATGCTGCACAGATGAAGTGCAAGTACTTTCCCAAGTACTGCAGCTGGTAAAGGGGAGGGTCAGCTCCCCTGCCCACCACAGCCAAGCAGTAGTAGTTCACACCTTTAATCTTAACTCTAGAATTATGATAGCATTGAACCAGGAAGTGAAACAACTGGGTGGGTAAGATATATAAGTCAGAAGAAGGCAAAAATATATTCATTCTGTAAAAGTGATCAGCCAGGCTGAGGACCCTTGAAGAACTTACCCTGTTCTGCCTGAGAAGCTGACCTTCAATGGTTGACAGTGGGTGATTCTGTTCTCTGATATTCCAAGTCGATTTTATTAAATGCACCATATATTAACACAATATCTTGGTTACAGTAGTGGTTCTATCTAGTTCTGTGCATGTGTTACAAATCCTAACACAGTGTGTTTCCAAAAATTTCATTTCATGGGATATTAAAGATTCTAAAAAAATGAGCACACACAGACTCAAATCATTTTCTCTTTAACAATACATGTAAAGAAATTTCCCATCTTGGTTTCTTCTAGAAATGTTATTTGATGGGGATTCTGCCACAGAAGCCCTTGTGTTCCATGGACCTTTTTTTGTTTTACATTCATAAAAAGAGACAATTTGTCTACAGCAGAGATTTTCATTTGATGACCCCTCCCACCATGTATTTCCTCTGTGGCAGTAGGGATCAGGGTGACAGCTGGTCTGGAGAGAAAGGACTTTTAAATTTAGCTGGTCTCTGGACCCAGGAGTTGAATTCAACCTGAGGAGTCTGTCTTAAATCCTCTGAACTACAATGGCTGGACCTGAGTCAGAGTTCCGAGTATCTAGAAAGTTGAAACAATTTTGGATTCTAGGGCCTACTTGTGGGACTCATTCCTGTATCCCTTTGGTAAGTGCTCCACTATCCCACAAATAAATGAGACTCAGGGATAGATCTCTGAAGAAGTTGGAGATATTAGAGAGAATCAACACCACAGTCAGATCTTACCCAGCTGTCTTCTAGCTTCCTCAGCCTGCTTCCCTTGGAATGGCTCCCTCTGTGTTTCTATCCTGTCTTAAGTATTCTTTCAGTAATTAAGGCATGGCCCCACCATACCTGCTTGGGAGCCTAGAAGTCCTTCTATAATCTAAAGTGACCTCATTCAGTTGGGATTAAGGGTGTAGGTCACCACTCCCAGGATACTCCCTGTGCTGGGATTAAAGGTTTGAATCACCACTCTCTGATCCTCCTAGACTGACTGTGGTTAGACCTCTGGGACTTCTGGAGCTTTTACTAACCACCCACATAGAGTGTGGGTAGATTCCCTCTGATATCTCCAAAACTTCTGAAACTTTTTTTTGAATCCCCACATATCCCCTTTTGTGTCAAATAAAAAAAATGTGACAAACAATATACAATAGGTACAATCATTATATACAATATATACAAACAATAAATGAGTAATGTTCAGTCCATTAACAATTGACAATTCCAAGAAAATATTTCATTAATTATCCTATTTTGATGAGTCCAAAGGATTAACATATCCTTTAAAGTTCGATTTGATCTCTCTATGACTGCTTGCCCTGTAGGATTATGTGGTATTCCTGTAATATGCTTTATGTTATAATAAGCAAAAAATTGTTTCATTTTAGAAGAGACATATGCCAGAGCATTGTCAGTCTTTATTTGTACAGGTATTCCCATGACGTTCATAACTTCTAGCAAATGTGTGATTACAGAATCAGCCTTTTCTGAACTCAAAGCAGTTGCCCATTGAAATCCTAAAACGTATCTAGTGTATGATGGACATATCTTAATTTCCCAAATTCTGTAAAATGAAATTCATCCATCTGCCAGATTTCATTTCTATGTATACCTTTAGGATTACTTCCTGCTGGCAATGGAGTTTGGTTATAGAAAGAATAGGTGGGACACCTTTTTACAATTTCTTTGGCTTGTTGCCAAGTGATAGAGAAATCTTTTTTTAATCCTTTGCAATTAATATGATGCTTTTTATGAAATTCTGAGGCCACTAGTACATTTCCTATTAATAATTTGTCAATCTCATCATTACCTTGTGCTAAAGGACCTGGCAGATCCATATGGGATCGAATGTGTGTTATATAGAAGGGATGATTTCTAGTCCTGATTATTCCTTGTAACTGAATAAATAATGGAGTTAATTCTGATTCATCACTAATAAAATCAGGTGTTTCAATGTGTAGAACAACTCTTTCTGCATACTGAGAGTCAGTGACTATGTTAAGTGGTTCTGTAAAGTCCATTAATACCATCATGATGGCATATAATTCTGACTTTTGAACAGAATTATAAGGGCTTTGGGCCACTTTACTCATATGTTCTGATTTGTAACCAGCCTTTCCTTATTTGTTTGCATTGGTATAAAATGTAGGGTTTTATAAGAAATTGGTTTATCTCATACAATACGAGGGAGAATCCAATTAGTTTTCTTTTGAAATTCAATTCTTTTGCTTTGAGGATATTTGCTGTTACTATTTCCCAAAAATTACTGCAGGCTCTCTGCCAAGGTTCACTTTCTAACCATAATTGGTCAATTTCTTCATTAGTTAAAGGTACAACAATTTCTTCTGGGTCCATTCCTGTCAATTGACGGTCTTAATTTTCCTTTAAAAATAAGTTCAGACATCTTTCCCACATGTGTCTTTAACTTCTTGCTTGGCTTATGTGGAAGAAATATCCATTCCAATATAACATTTTCCCTTTGCATTAAAATTCCTGTAGGAGAATGCTTAGAGGGCAAGATAACAAGAATATAATTAAAGTCTGGATTCACACGATCCACATGTGCCTCTTGTAATTTCTTTTCCACCAAAGCCAGTTCTTTCTCAGCTTCAGGTGATAACTCTCTCAGTCTATTTAAGTCCTTGTCACCATTTAACATTTTGAACAGATTATCTAGTTCATTATTTTTAATTCCAATAGTGAATTGTAAGTTAAGAATCTCTCCTAGTAATCTTTGAAAATCATTAAGTGTCTTTAATCTATCTCTCCTGATCTGTACCTTTTGGGTTCTAATTTTTTGTTGGCCTATTTTATATCCTAAATAATTAATGGAATCCCCTCTTTGTATTTTTTTCTGGGGCAATCTGTAATCCCCAAGTAGGCAAAGTTCTTTTTTTCTTCTTCAAAAAGTTTTTCCAACGTATCAATATTTGAATCGGCCAACAAGATGTCATCCATGCAATGATAAATTATAGATTGTGGGAATTTCTTGCGTATTTGTTCTATTGGCTTTTGTACAAAATACTGGCACAGAGTAGCACTATTCAGCATTCCTTGAGAGAGGACCCTCCACTGGAATCTCTTTACAGGCTGATAATTATTATAAGTGGACACTGTAAAGGCGAATTTTTCTTTGGTCTTGCTCTTGTAAAGGTATTGTAAAAAAAACAGTCTTTTAAATCAATAACTATAATAGGCCATTTTTTAGGTAACAGAGAAGGCAAAGGAATCCCAGACTGTAGAGAGCCCATTGGCTGGATCACCTAGTTTATTGCCCTTAGGTCTGCTACCATTCTCCACTTTCCAGATTTCTTCTTAATAACAAATACAGTAGAATTTCAAGGGCTGGTTGATTCTTCTATATGCTGAGCATTTAACTGTTCCTATACCAGCTGCTCTAAGGCCTGAAATTTCTCTTTTGTTAGAGGCCATTGATAAACCCATATAGGCTTCTCTGTTAGCTATTTTAGAGGTAGTGCTGTGGGTGTTTTTGAAAGATCAGCAGCTGTTTTGCCTTGTTTCTCTATAACCTGAATGGTCTGTGACTGTTTCTCATAATACCTTCTGATATTTCTTCTGGAACCATGTGCTAGTTCATGGCTTACTTCTGTATTTGGAGGAATATTAATCTGCGTGTTCCACTGTTGCAGTAAACCCCTTCCCCATAAATTTATAGCAATATCAGCCACATAAGGCTTTAATATTCCTTCTGGTCCTATACATTCAAGCCATCTTGCACTCTGTTTTACCTGGGATATGGACCCAATACCTAAAAACTGAACATTTACCTCCTGAAGGGGCCAACTTGGATGCCATGACTCTGGTGAAATTATGGATACATCCGTGCCTGTGTCTAATAAACCTTCAATAATAACATCATTTATTTGTACTTTTAATTTTGGCCTTTGTTCATTAATAGAAGTTTGCCAAAATATTTGCTTTATGTTTTTTCCTGAATATTTTTCTTTTTCTGTAAATTTTCTATCATTCCACCTAGTATGTCTTTTTAAAATAGGTTTTAAACTTTTTAATTGTTCTGGGAAGGTGTTTCCTCCACAATCACAGGGTAAGACTGGATTGGACTTGATATGGGGGCTTTTGAAAGCCCCCTTGGGGCATTTCCCGAGGGCAGAAAGTTACCTGACCTAGGGGTTTTTGAAAGTCCCCTTCGAGCATTTCCCAAGGGTAGAAAGTTACCTTGTCTGTCCCTTGTTGATCTGTATTCATTAGTCCAATGTCTTCCTTTTCCACACCTTCTGCATATTCCAGAAGGGAGGGGTGTTCTCTTGGGATTATTCCTGCCAAAAGCATTGTTTCTGGGAATGCCTTGTTTACAATCTCTTTTTATGTGACCTTCCCTTCCACAATTATAACATTTGATAATTTGATTTTTCTTATACCTCTTGAAATAAGCTTTCCTACCCAGTTATCATCACTCTCATAAGTTTCCATATTAATTGTCTCAGGAATCCAATCCTCCAAAGGTGCTGACCTTGCTTTTAAAGGTCTAAGTATTTTTCTACATTGTGCACTGGCATTCTCAAAAGCCAGTGATTCAATGATTATTCGCCTGGCTTCTGAGTCCGGTACCATTCTGTTTACTGCTGCAGTTAATCTGTGCAAAAAGTCTATAAAAGTAAGTTTCTTTGGGACTTTGAATTACTTTTGTAAATTTTTCACTTTTTTCCTTATTTATTTAATCCAGTCCCAGACAGTTAAAGCTGCCATGCGACATAAATCCAGAAGATGGTCACTGTATAATGACTGCCCATCAATATCAGCATAATCTCCCTCTCCAAGAAGTTGGTCTTGGAAGACTTCTATGCCTCTGGCCCTGCTTCTTTGTTCTATTGTTTTAGCTTCCTCCTTCCACCATGACTTCCATTGCATGAGCGTCCCTGCCTCCAGCATGGCTGTAGCCATATCTAACCAATCTTTAGGGGTGACCCGGTTACAGCATGACCAGGAGTTCAGCATTTGTTTAACAAATGGTGAATGCATCCCATATGATACAATTGCTTCCTTTACTCTCCGTAATTCTAATATTTGTACTGGAGCCCAGCTAGCTTCTCTTTTGTCTTTATCATCCTTTATTTTTTAAAAGGTTACTGGGTATATTAATGTTGCCTGTTTTTGTCTAATTTTAGATGACCTTGCTGAATTTGGTTCTTCATATTCCTCTGTTTGAATTTGAGCATCTTTGTGTTCTCTTTCAATAGGCTTTTTAAAGACCTTTTTCTTTGGATTTACGTTAGTCGTCTTTTTCTGTGATATAAAACAATAAATATTCATAGTAAATAGTATGATAAACATATTTCCATTTACCTTATCTATGTTTTCCTTCACTGGCTTTAATATCAAATCGTCTAACGAGAGGTTACAGTATGACCAATCACCCTCCATTGCTTTAAACAAATTCCCTCTTTTTTTTTTTTTTTTAAAAAAATGATTTACTTACCGGTTATGGTCTGTTGATGATTGTGAAGTGGGACAGCTACCTAGTGTGATAGCAACCCAAGGAGGGGTCCAAAAAGGAAAAAGAAACAACCCACCAGGAGAAAGAGGCTACTGTCTGAAAGACTTACCCAGATGAGAGTGAAATAGAAACATGTGTGGCTGGTCTGCCTAAGGCTGGAGGCTAACCTGGAACAGAAAGCTTAGCCGCTAGTAATTACTCCTCCTGCCATGTGTTGTTCTGGCCGGCAAGTGCGGTTTTTTGGGTAGGGAGGAGAGAAATTCGTGCCCCAAATTTGGACGCCAATTGTCACACGAATAAATGAGACTCAGGGATAGATCTCTGAAGAAGTTGGAGATATTAGAGGGAATAAACACCACAGTCAGATCTTACCCAGCTGTCTTCCAGCTTCCTCAGCCTCGCTTCCCTTGGCTTGGTTTTTTTTCCTCTGTGTTTCTATCCTGTCTTACTTAAGGCGTGGCCCCACCACTGCCTGTTTGGGAGCCTGGAATTCCTTCTATAATCTAAAGTGACCTCGACTCAGTTGGGATTAAGGGTGTAGGTCACCACTCCCAGGATACTCCCTGTGCTGGGATTAAAGGTTTGAATCACCACTCTCTGATTCTCCTAGACTGACTGTGGTTAGACCTCTGGGACTTCTGGAGCTTTTACTAACCCCCCACATAGACTGTGGGTAGATTCCCTCTGATATCTCCAAAACTTCTGAAGCTTTTATTGAATCCCCACACTCCACCAAGATCTAACAACTAGCAAGACCAACCGGTTTACAAAACTAGGCTTGGGTGTGGGATGGGAGTGGTGCATTCAACACAATGCAACCTATAAAAAGGTTCTAAATCTAAGTCCCTTCTTCAGTTGGGTCTGATAAGACTTTAAACCAGTTTTTACACACTGGATGTTTTGGGGTTTTTGTTTTTGTTTTTAAGAGTGTTACAGCTGTAGAGTTTGAGAAGGGCCCTGAGGAGCATGCTCACTGCTCTCTACTCTTGGCAAAACCTTGCAGGTTCCAGGTTGTATTAAAGGGTTTTATCTTCAGAAAGTCTTTATGACAAAAGGTTTGTGGTTACTTTAATAGAAAACTAAGACTCAGAGAGACTCCAAAATGACAATATACGGGCTGGGACAGGACTGAGATGTGGCCAGCAACTGCAGCCTTTCAAGTTGTGTTGTCTAGATTTATATCAACTTAACACAAACTGTAGTCATCTGAGAGGAGGGAACCTCAATTGAGAAGATGCCTCCATAAGATTAGGCTGTGAATCAGCTTGCAGAGCATTTTCTTAATTACTGATTTATAGAAGAGGACCCAGACCATTGTGGGTGGTGCTACCCCTGGACTGTTGGCTTTTGGTTCCAAGCAAGAAACGGGGTGGGGGGGGCAAGTCAGCAAACAGCACTATTTCATGACCTCTGGATTATTCCTTGTTTGATTTCCTGTCCTGGCTTCTTTCAGTGATGGACTATAATGTGGAAGTGTAAGCCTAATACACCCCCTTCTCCTCAACTTGCCTTTTGGTCATGGTGTTTTGTCATAGCAATAGAAACCATAACTAAGACACAAGTCAAGACCCATGGGAGGAACCCGAGGCCCAGTGTCCTGTCAGTTCATTCTCAGCACACAACCTTCAAGGACACTAATGCTACTTTGGGAGGCTGTTGAAAAGGTCTCCAAGGACCTTTTGAGGCTCTGGTATTTAATGCATTACTCAAAAAAAAAACCAAACCAACCAAGCATTAAAACCTAATCTGTATAGAGTGGACTAATTTCTTCAACAAATGTATAATCCAATCTACAAAATGAGGGTTATGTTACTAGAGTTGAAGGCCAGACAGGGATGACCTGAGACTCCCAAAGGCCTTCCAGAGCCTGATCTGAGGGCCTGGAAGCCATTTTTCAGGAGGTTCTTACTTACCAGATGTGTCATGATGTCAAAGACTCTGACTTGGAGTTTGAATGGAAAGAGGATTTAGTTGTAGGGTAGTCAACCTGGGCAGTTCTCAGGATCCCAAGTCATACATGATGCTATTGGCAGGTCTGTTTAAATTAAGCAGCACCTGCACTGCTGGCCTCACTTTCCCACAATCTTACCTCACAGATCTAGTCCACTATCATCTCCTACTTCCCTGCTCCTCAATCCTCACCTCATACCCACTCCACCTCCTCCCACCTTCACATATTTTTATCTCATTGTTAACTCTTTCCTTCCTCAACAGTCTCCTACCTTCACACACTATTTCATAATCCAAACTTTTCCTTTCCCCACCTTCCATTACCTCCACACACTCCTACCTTCTCTCCCCTCTACCTTCTCTACCTCCCCGCTCACGCCATTTCCACTCCGTCTCACCTGTTTGTAACTATACATAGTAATTCTCCATTTCTATTCTCTCACACCTCAGTATACCCCTGCCTCAAAATCACAACCCTTTTCTCTCCCCCATATTCTTACCTCACACACACTATCTCCCCCATTTCCATCTTCCTGACTCCTGCCTAATAGCTTCAGCCTCCCACACACACCTTCCTTCATCCCCCAACTCTGTACCTCACACCTATATATACATCTTTCCCCACCCCTTGACCTCTGTCCTGTGTACACTCTCACCCCTGCCTTCTGTTAGGTCCCAGTCACCTGACCTGTCCCTTAAGAGGCAAGAAACATTTTTCTATCTTACATTTACTAAACTTTATTCTTTGAAGATAAAACACAGCTATTTCATCGTCTTACATTCAACTTTATTTGAAGATATAACAGTTCAAAATTCCAGTCCCCGTTTTCCCCTTCCCCCCATCCACAGGCCTCTTCTTGTTTTGTTTTCTGTTTTTTTTTGTAACCAGCCAAAGCTCCAAGGCATTGTTTAATCTTGATGTAGGAGCCATTGCAGATGCCAGGGGAGGAGTGGGTCTCTCACATAACCTCCATTAAATGGGTTTCCTTTTCGTAGATGTTAGGGATCAGACCCATAGGAGAGTGGATCATGTAGACACTATTCTTACTAAATAGCTTGAACTCGTAATGAATAAGTTGCTCCCAAAAGCCATTGTTGGGACGGATGATGGGGCGGCAGGACTTGGTCCAAGTGTGTGCATCCAGCAGGGTCATGGTATGATATTTCATAAGGTAGGCAAGGCAGAGGGCCGCTGAGCGGCTTACTCCTGCGGCACAGTGTAGCAGAGTGCGGCCATTCCTCATGTCCACGGCGTGGATGTGATCAGCTATGGGGTCGAAATAGTCATAGAGGTAGGCATTGGGAGCATCACTCACTGGCACATGCACATAATTAATTTCTTCAAAGTACGTGGTCACTACTTCTGCCGAGGCATTGATAATCGTGGTGATGCGGTTGTTGGACAGGGCAAGTTTGTCGTTAGCGACCATAGCGTTACTAAGAAAAAGGTTGTTAGTTATTTGAGAGAGGCCATAAAGGCTGGCCTGTTGTATGGCCTGATATGGAAGGACAAAAGATGCTGTTGTCATCAAGGTGTCAGGTCAGCTGTCTCTCTGCTCTAGGTTCTAGGGCACCAACCTGGGCAACTCCGGGAAAGCAGCCGCTCTTCTGAAGTCTCAGGCAAAGGTATGAGGGAGAGAGGACCAAGCACCAGTCCTTAACCTCTGTCTTCTCCTCCACACCCACTTGTCACAATGGTGACTAATCTGTCTTTCTCCCCCAATGCCCAGGTGTCACAATTCCCAAAGGCACCAGGCTCAGGTTTCTAGGTTTCTAAGGCAAAGGTAACATTAGCTGTCCCTAGCTAGATGCTCACATGCCACCTTCACCTCTCCTCCTCTTTCTCTCTTGCTTTCTCTTTTTTCCCCTTTCTTTTCTTGTTTCTTTTTTTTTTCCTTCTTCTTTTGTTTTTTAGTTGTTGGTTTGTATCCGAGACAAGATCCTAACATTGCAGCTTAGGCTATCCGTAGCTTTTCTAGGGATTGGGAGCACAGGCCTGCCTCAACGACCATGTCTAGTCCTTAATTCCTTTCTTGAGAGTGTATTGTTTGTTTATCTTTTTGAGACAGGGTCTCAGGTATTCCAAACTGATCTTGAACTCATTATGTAGCCAAATGTTCTTGAACTTCTATTCCTTCTCTCTCTACTTCTGAGGGCTAAGATTACAGGTTTGAACTCATTTATGAAGTTCTGGGGATTGAATACAGAGCAAGCACTCTATCAACTGAGCTACATCACCAGCCTTAGTCATTTTTAAAAACAGAAAACAATTGTTTTGGGGTTTTTTGCCTTTTAAAAGGTTTATTACAACATATCTGATTTATGCCTTAGTTATTCTACCACAGTGAACATAATACCTATGAATGCTTCTGTTTTGTTAATGTTCAAGAACAGAGTTTATACTTTCCCCACAAAGCAGTACTCTCATATTTGGTTGAAGAGCCTTTGGCTCATGTGATGTGGTAATTCCTACAAAATTACGGCAAGAGCAACGGGGGTTGGCTGTGCTTGGTGGAGATGCCATGGCATCTCTTTGTCAATTTTAACCACAAAATTTTGTTCCTGCTTACCAATACATTAGAGCTAGTTTAAGATGTAAGAGCTAGCTAGCAATGTGCCTGAGCCATAGGCCAAACAGCATAAAATTCATATAAGCGTTTGAGTCATTTCTGGGGGCCTGAGCAGCAGCAGTGGGCAACTAATGGGTCTGGTGTGCAGGTCTGTGGGTCTGGGCCTCTGGCTGCCTGGGACCAAGAAACCCCATTGCAACAAGCTGGTTGTAAGGAAGCATGGTTAACAGATTTATAATGGTCAGTTGTGACCAATTCAGCTGTGTCACTGTTCATTTATACATACATCTCAGTTAATTCATCTCTGGATTCTTTTTTCTTACCTGAAAGTAGCTCAAATAATCTCATCTGCTTTCTTAAAAAGAATGTCCATGTGCTTTGTAAGCTACAAGTCATTTTGATTATCACCAAGATGTCAATAATATTAAAATATTTTGGAATAACTTAATGTTACATTACAGTCCGGCCAAAATTGATTTTTAAAATTCTACCTGTGACTTGCATTTTCTTTAAGCTGTAAGTATCTTGTAGTTTGAAATTGTAAAGAATATGTGAAAACTAATGTGTTGTTTGACAGATAATCCAGAGACTCACAGTCATCATTTTCATTTCATCATTAAAAAATATTTATTATTAGTGTGTGCATATGAGGATCAGGGGACATGTTAGAGAGCAGGGGATCAAAGGCTGCTAAGCTTGTACTACTAGTACCTTTACCCACTAAACCATCTCACTGGCTTATCATTATGAAAAAAGATGAAATAGTTGATGTCCTCCTCATAATGGTCAAGGAAATGATAACCTTAGAATGTAACACAGTTTTCTTTTTTCAGGTGTGGTAATCAAATTTTTTAAATTACTAAAATGATTAGTTTCCACAAAAATAAAGAAAATAAAATACAATGTAAATACTAAACAAATTGGGATATTTCATTTTCTTTAAAGTTAGTTTTAAAAGGTTAGTCCCAGAAAAGGTTAGTCCCAGGCAGGATGTGTGTGTGTGTGTGTGTGTGTGTGTGTGTGTGTGTGTGTGTATGTGTGTGTGTGTCAGTGAAGAATATGTGCTTATCATGCAGAAAGCCCTGGGTTCTATCCCCAGTATCAAAAAAACATGAAACAAACAAAATAAAGGCTTATTTTGAGATTCAGTGTATTCTATATAGTAATAGGAGGACTTGATAGAGGACTAGGGATTTCAAAACTATGCACCACCTAAACTTGTGTACGTGGCATAACTGACCAACATAAATTCAGACTTGTTTTCAAAGATACTCATGACCAATTTTAAACAAATTTTTATGCTCTTTTAGCCAATAGTCTGCAATGCTCTTAGTCTGAGAGATGACAACTATCTTAAACTTCTACTATGGGGCATTTCCTAGGTGGATGAGGAATTGACATCTACATCAGTCACCTTCAGACTCTTTTTTCTGTGTCTCCTTGTTATTGAGTGAAGAAAATATTTAAGGACCCCTCTCTGTTTCATTTCCAGAGAAGGTGATAATGGACCTAGGTGGGGGAGTAGAATGGTGGCTCACAGGGTAAAACTGTTTGCCATACAAGCTTGAAGATCTGAGTGAGAAACCTGGAACCATGTAAACATTCAATCATTGGAGGTGAACTGTAAGCCAAACATTCCTATAGTGAGATGGAAAACAGAGATGGGAGAATGTGGTGGTTTGAATAAAAATGGCCCCCATAGGCATATAGGGAGAGGTGGACTTGCTGGGAGAGGTGTGGCTTTGTTGGAGGAGGTGTGCCACTAGGGGGTGAGCTTTGAGGTTTAAGAAGCACAAACCTGGTGGTGTGTCACTGGCACTTCCTGCTGCTTGTGCTTTCTCTTCAGTACCATGTCTGCATGCTGTCATGCTTCCTGCCATGATGATGATGGACTAACCCCCTGAAACTGTAAGCCATCCACAATTAAATATTTTTCTTTATAAAAGTTGCCATGGTCATGGTGTATCTTTACAGTAACAAAACTCTAAATAATATAGGGAATCTGTCTAGGATACCAGATATCTCAGAAGGATAAGAATTAAAAATAAGAGAGATATTACATTAGGGTATAGCGCAGTTGTAGTGCACTTGCCTAGTATGTGTGAGGCATTGGGACCCAGAGAGAGAGAGAGAGAGAGAGAGAGAGAGAGAGAGAGAGAGAGAGAGAGAGAGAGAGAGAGAGAGAGAGAGAGAGAGAGAACTAGTTAAGATTTGTGTTTCTTTCATTATCTTAAGTGAAAAAAGCTAGACTCAGAAAAATAACACTGTGTTTTCTTTTATGAAGAACTTAGCTTTAACATGATATATGCTTAGTTATATATATGTATTTGTAGGTCACAAAACTAGCAAGAGAATCATAAAAGAGAAGGAAGAGATCTTTAGAGACTAAGCAATAAAGAAGGAAATGGGATTCATATGCTAGGAAAGCAGAAGAGGAGACTAACTAGGGGAAAGAAACTAGCCAGGCGGAGAGGAGGTGAAGGAAAAGGACAGTGGATGAGAAGCAGAATGAATGAAAACATAATGACCTATATATGAAGATGGCATAATGAAACCCATTATGGGTTTGTATATAGTGATTGCTATTTTAGGTTGAAAACTTGACTACATTTGGAATTAATCAAACCCCCCAAAATAGAGGACACATCTATGAGGGATTTCTACTTAATTTGAAGTGGGAAGATATAATCCAGATATTTGAAGCAGAAAGACATACCTTTAATCCAGATATTTTGAGTTGGGAAAACCCACCTCTAGTCTGGGCCATATGTGCTGGAAGCCTATAGAAGGACATAGAAGAAGGAAGCTTTGCACTTTGCATGCTTGCCCACAAATCCCTAGAAAGTCCACTCCTTCATTGTAAGTAGAGCCTACTTCTTTTTTTTTTTGTATTCTAGTATGTATATACTGAAGACCAGCTGACAGATCCAGTCTTGTGGACTGAGCAACTACTGCATTCTTGGACCTTCAGTCCATAGGCTGCCATTGTTGAATTGGTTGGACCACAGCTTATACCTCATTCTAATAAATCCTCTGGCTTAGTTAGGGTTTCTTTTGCTGTGAAGAGAAATCATGACCATTTTTATAAATGAACATTTTTAATTGAGGTAGCTTACTTACATTTTCAGAGGTTTAGTCATGGTGGGACATGGCACCGTGCAGTCAAACATGGTGCTGGAGAAGTAGCTGAGTGTCCTACATCTTGCAGGCAACAGGGAGTGGTCTGAGATACTGGGAGTAGCTTGAGCATAGGAGACCTCAAAGTCCATCCCCACAGTGATACACTTTCTCCAACAAAGCCATACCTACTCCAACAGTCATACATCCTAATACTGCCATTCCCTTTTAGGTTCCATTTTTTTCAAACCACCACACCCCTTCTCTCTCTCTCTCTCTCTCTCTCTCTCTCTCTCTCTCTCTCTCTCTCTCTCTCTCTCTCTCTCTCACACACACACACACACACACACACATTCATTCTATAAGGTCTATAGAGAACCATGACTCGCTCAGATTTTGATACCAGAAGTGGTTTTAGAGCAACTGAAGTATGAAGATGGATCTTAAAAGTATCTGGAACAGGTTTTTTAATTTACCAATATAGTTACTGAAGCCTCTCCTGGGATCTCAGAACATACTGAAAGCCCATGGTGTGAAATATTTTATAAATTTAAGGGGATAAATGTATTTGATTATCCTGATTCATCAACTGTGATACAATAGATTTGTTAACTCTGTATATAAAACTTTTTAACAGTTTGTGGAAAATGATGATGATGGTCGGTTGTTCTTAGCATCTTTGAATGAATTGAAAAAAAGATAGGAATGAACTCCATGATAAAAGTGGCCAGCTTCTTGCATCTCAGAATATGGTGAAGGACAACAATGAATAAGCTCCAGATGTGCATAACCAGGTTTCTAAGTATGTCCTGGAAGAAAATCTTCTCTCCAGAAGAAAAATCAAACTGAAGCCCTCACAATAAGTTTGGCTGAATTGCAGTGAAAATTCAAGTCCCAATTTGGAGGGGGTCAGCAGTTAAAGTACAGGGATTAATTAGTAAAGAATATGATCCCATCCTGCTACTTGGGATGGGAATGTGTGGGAGGACCCTAGTGAAGCTGAGAACTGTGAGCCCTCAGATTCTTAAAAGACAACTGAGGAAGTAGTTTCTTCACTCTCAGCCCCACCCCTTGAAATATTGTCTTTTTTACTTTTCACTGAAGAAATTAATCCTTCATTGTCTGCTAAACAAACAGTGATTTCCTCAGAAAGGAATGCCAGGCAAGACAATACTGATGTCCCTTAGGACTCACCAATAGTTGCCTTTAGACCTCTAACCAGACTCAGGACAAAGTAGGCTCTACAGGGGAAGTATAGTCCATGAGAAGGTGTGCTACACTACTAAAAAGCTTAATGAGCTTGCTAATTTATTCAAGCAGTAGTCTGAGAAATATGTGTGAGAATGAACTTTAAAGGTGTGGGATAATGGTGGAAAAAACATAAAACTGGACCAAGCTGAGTTTATGGATATGGGCTCTCTGAGTAGAGCATCTGGGTTTAATATGGATGCTCATGCAGTTAAAAAAAGGGTGTCAAAAGTTTGTTTGAATGGCTGGCTAAAGCATTTGTCAAACACTGGCCTCCTGGAAAGAAGTTGGAGATGCCTGATATCCTTCGGCTTAGTGTTGATGAAGGGATTTTAAGACTCAGGGAAACTGCAATGTTAGAGTGGGTATACTGTATGAAACCTAATCCTTCACAATGGAAAGGCCCTGAAGACATGCCCTTCAATAACCCTATAACACACAAAATGGGAAGAGAGCACCGGCACATTTGAAGGGCTTTGTTGTTACTTTTTCCTTTTGTCAGACCATAGGCTTGAAGATACTGATGCTCATTTGGATGAATTAAATGCAATCAGTTTAATTTGGCCTTGAGATAGCAAGGGCCAGATCTACTAAGAGGTTTCTGGCCCAGACTTCCGGGCCTAGCCTCAAGGTTTAGGCCCGCAGACTCACAGACCCACAGAGACACACAGATGCGTATCCCTAAGGCCCAGGCATATAACTTGCTAACTCTTTACCCTTAATCTAATCCATGACTGTGATGAGATTCAGGTGTCAGCTGATAAGACCCGAGGATGCTTACCCAGGGTCTAGGGCCTCTAAAGGGGGCGTGGCCAACCCCATTGATAAGGGGCTGCTGGGACCCTGGGAGGCCCCTTTGCCTGGTTCTTGGTTGCTGGAGAGACCGGTTTGGAATCCATCCATCATCCATCGCTTGGATACTCCAGTCCCTGTTCAGGCACCACTATAAGCTGTTACCTGTATCGTGAGTGTTGATTTATATTTTAATAAACATTAATCTTATACTGGTGCCTTGTAAGTAAAACTCCACCTACACATAACTCTTATTCTGTTCAGCCATGGGGCTCGGTACCTTTTCTCAGAGCAGCATAGTTATCCTCTGCATCTTCTGGTTTCTCTCTATCATTCTGCTCTCTTCTTCCAGTTCCCAGAGTTTTCCTACTCTGGTAGCCCCACCCACACTTCCTGTCTGCCGTTGGCCAATCGGCGCTTTTTATTAAACTCATAGGTGGGGACAATTATTTACAATGGAACAACATAATCCACGTACATATCCCCTTTTCTCTTTTAAAACAAAAAGAACTCCAAATCTAATATTCTTTTTCTACCTTATCTTTAACAACTTATAAACAACATTGTAAATAAACACAAACATGTGTTTGGAATGTGGATGTCGTTCTCTGGGCTACTTCTTTTGAGAATAAAATAAGGAGAGAAAGGACAGCCTTGTTTTGTTCCTAGTTTTAGTGGGATCACTTTGAGTTTTTCCCCATTTAATTTGATATTGGCTGTCAACTTTTGGTAAATTGGGTTTATTATGTTTAGGTGTGTTCCTTGTATCCTTTATCTCTCCAAGACCTTAATCATAAAGGGGTGATAGCTTCTTCAGCATCTAATTGGGATGATCATGTGGTTTTTTTTTTTCCTTTCAGTTTGTTTATATGTTGGATGACATTAACAGATTTTCCTATGTTGATCCATCCCTACATCTCTGGGATGAACCCTACTTAATTACGATGGATGATTTTTTTTTTGATATGTTCTTGGATTTGATTATTTTATTGATTATTCTTGTATGAGTGTTAATGAGGCTGATTGGTTTGTAGTTCTCTTCCATTGTAGCATCTTTTTGCTGTATGAGTAACAGGGTAACTGTAGCCTCATAAAGAAGAATTTGGCAATACTTCTTCTGTTATTATCCATAGAAAAAATTGAGGAATAGTGGTGTTACGTCTACTTTGAAATTCTGGTAGAATTCTGAGCTGAAACCATCTTGGCCTAGGCTTTCCTGGGAGACTTTTAATGACTGCTTCTATTTCCTTAGGTGTTATTCATCTATTTAAATTGTTTATCTGGTTCTTATTTTTTTCATTTTTATTTATTTTCTGACATAACTACCACTGCTCCCCCTTCCTTCCCTCCTCCCAGTCCCTGCCAGTCCTCCCTTAGCCTTCTCCCACTCCATTCCCTCATCCATTCCCCAAAGAGGGTGAGGAATTCCAACGTGAGTCAGTTCTGTCTGGCATATCCAATTGAGGTAGATCTGAGTCCCTCATCCTAGTATCAAGGCTGGGTTAGGTGTTCCTCTGTAGGGAATGGACTTGGAGATGTCAGTTCATGCACTAGAAATATACTTTGATTCTACTGCAAGAGGCTCCATAAACTGCCCACGCCATCTGACTGTCATCTATATTTGGAGAGTTCAGCTTCTTTCCTTGAAGGTTCCTCAGTAATTATTTTCAGAGTCAGTGAGCTCCCAATAGCTCTAGTCAGCCGTGGGTCTTCTCCTCATGATCCTGATCCCTTTCCTCATGTACTCTCTCTTCTCTCTCTTTCTTCAACTGTACTGGGAGCTTGACCTGGTGCTTAGCAATGGATCTCTGCTTCTGATTCTATCCATTGCTGGATAAAGGTTCTATAATGACAGTTAGGGTGGTGTTGCAATGAGGATTTTTGGCTTCTTTAGCTCTACAGTTTGGACCCACCCACCAGGCACCCTATCCACGATTGCTTGAAGCCTAGGCAGGGACATCTTGCAGGTTCTTGGAGGTTTCCTTAGCACCAGGTTTCTCTCTAACCCCACAGTGGCTCCTCTATCAAGATGTCCATTTATTTGTTCTCCCTTTTTATTGATCTTCCCACTCAACCATCTCCTCTCATGATTTCTTACCTCCTCCTTTGCTTGCCCCCCTTATGGTCCCAATTTACTCAGGAGTTCTTCTCTATTTCCCCTTTCCAGGGAGATCCATGGGTGTCTTTCTTAGGGTCCTCCTTGTTACCTTGCTGCTCAGATGTTCTGTATTGTAGCCTGGTCATCCTTTGCTTTACATCTAAAATCCACTTATGAGTGAGTACATGCCATGTCTGTCTTTCTGGGCCTGTGTTACCTCACTCAGAATGATACTCTCCAAATCCATCCATTTGCCTAAAAATTTTAGGATGTCATTTTTTTCTGCTGAGTAGTATTCAATTGTGTAAATGTACTCCACTTTTTAAAATCCATTTTTCAGTTGAGGGGCATCTAGGTTGTTTTCCAGGTTCTGGCTATTATGAGTAATGATGCTATGAACATAGTTAAGCTAATGCATCCTTTGGGTGTATGCCCAATAGTGATATTGTTGTATCATTGGGTAGATTGATTTTTAGTTTTTTGACGAATCACCATATTGATTTCCAAAGTGTCTGTACAAATTTACACTCCCACCAGCAATGGAGAAATATTCCCCTTTCTCCACACACCCTCCAGCATAGGCTGTCATCTGT
The DNA here is from genome assembly GCA_033318265.1 of Phyllotis vaccarum. Lineage (NCBI taxonomy): Eukaryota > Metazoa > Chordata > Mammalia > Rodentia > Cricetidae > Phyllotis > Phyllotis vaccarum. Next base: position 134,864,243 of record JARWLC010000013.1, on the reverse strand, counting down.
GTTTTTGATTTCAGCCATTTTGATAGGTGTAAGGTGGTATCTCAGAGTTGATTTGATTTGCATTTCTCTGATGGCTAAAGATGCTGAGTAATTCTTTAAATGTCTTCCAGCCATTTGAAATTCTTCTGTTGAGAATTCCCTTTTTAGCTCTGAACTCCATTTGGTTTATTTGGTCTCTACTTTTTAGAGTTCTCTATATCTATCTCTGTCAGATGTAGGGTTGGTGACCATCTTGCTTCTTAAAGTTCATTTTATTGGAAAGTCTTTCTGCAATACTTTCCTCCCAGGTAGTGTTTATCTTTGAAGTTGAAGTGTGTTTCTAGTATGCACCCAAAGTATGGATCCTGTCTTCATTCTGTTAGCCTATTTTTTTTTTAACTAGGCAAATCGAATCCCTTAATATTAAGGGATATTAGTGACCAGTTTGTTTCTTTTGTCATTTTTTGCTGGTTGTATGTGTGTGTGTGTATGTGTGTCCCTTCTTTGGGGTTTGCTGTTGTGGAATTATCTATTTCCTGTGTTTTAGTGGATGCATCTAATTTCTTTAGTACTTTTTGTATGTCTGGATTTGTGGACAGATATTGTTAAATCTGATTTTGTCATATTTACTCCCTTTATGGTGATTGAGAGTTTTGCTGGGTATAGTAATCTGGCCTGGCATCCATGGTCTTGTAGTGTCTTTATAATGTCTGTACAGGACCTTCTAGCCTTCATTGTCTCCATTGAGACGTTGGGTGTTATTCTGATGAATCTGTCTTTATAAGTTACTTGGCCTTTTTTCTTCGCAGCTCTTAATATTCTTGCTTTATTCTTTATGTTTAGTGGTTTGATCATTATATGATAAGGGGACTTTTTTGGGGGAGTCTAGTCTGTTTGGTATTCTATAAGCTTCTTGCATCTTCAAAGGCATTTTCTTCTTTAGGTTGAGAAAGCTTTTTTTATGATTTTGTTTAATATATTTTTTTGTGACTTTGAGCTAGAATTCTCCTTCTTCTATCCTTGTTATTCTTAAGCTTGGCCTTTTCATGCTGTCCAAGATTTCCTGGATGCTTATATTGTGATTTTGTTGGCTTTATTGGTTTCTTTGACCGATGAGTCTATTTCTTCTATTGTATCTTCCACTCCAGAAACTCTCTTTCATCTCTTGCATTCTGTTGGTTATGCTTGCATCTATAATTCCTGTTCATTTCATTAGATTTTCCATTTCCAGCTTTCCCTTCATTTGAGTCTTCATTTGTGCCTCTACTTCAATTTTCAAGCCTTGAACTGTTTCCTTCACTTGTTTGATTGCTTTTTTCTTGGTTTGCTTTAAGGGATTTGCCATTTTCTTCCAATTCTTTGTTTTCCTTTTCCTTGATTTCTTAAAGGGAAATTTTCATTTCCTCTTTAAAGGCCTCTATCAACTTCATAATTTTTTAAGGTAATTTTCTTCTGCTTCTTGTACTTTGGAATATTCAGGGTTTACTGTTGTAGAACTGCTAGGTTCTGGTGGTGTCGTATTGTTCTTTATGTTGTTAAGTTTATTCTTACATTGGCAAATACCCATCTCTTCCTCCAATTGTTGAAGGCAGTGTTTGTGTATCAGAGGACTGTCTTAGTCCAATGGACACTGGCAGAGTTTGTTTCTCAGGAAGTTCCTGGGTCTTGGGGGATGGGTGGAGTTGGGGTATGGAGTAGGACTTGTAGATTACAGGGTTTGAGGGGGTGGTGGTTGTGAAAAGGCAGTTGCCTTGCCTGCTGGCCTACAAATGGGATGAAATGGATGGGGATGGGGGGAGGGCTAGGCCATAGAGATTTGGTTGTCCAGCTAGAATAGTCACTCACCTTTTGGTCCAATTGGAGTTGGCAGAGTCTAATCAAAACAAATCTTAAAGTTGATACTTAATGCAATCAGTAGAAAAATTTAAGAAGATTTTATTAAACTTTGAGACAGATGGGACTAGATGTGTGGTTCCCTGCCCTCCCATGTTTTGTGACTGAATCTTATGTAGCTTTGGCTGGCTTTTAGTCTGAGCTTTATAGCTGAGTCTGGGCTTGAACTCCTGATCTTCCTGCCTTACCTCTCAAGTGTTGGAAGAACAGGTGTGCACTGTCATGCTAGATTTCTTCTCCAATTGTGAATATTATGATACTTAAATACAGATCAAGTATTACCAGTCAAAATTAGCATCATATTTGTAGTGCAATAAATAACACATCTTAATGATTTATTATATTAACAGCTTACAGCCTGTTTACAATATTTTTGCTTTATTTTCATTTGTAGACACCCCAAAATTGTCTTTGTACTATGGAAGTTGAAGAAATTGGAAGGGGAAAAGAGAATGTAAAGGGTAAGATATTTTTTCTTGGCATAATAATCAAATTGCTGTATTTTATGATTTTATATTTTCTTTAATAATTTTTATCATCATAATTATTATTGTGTGTTGTTCCCTCCTCACCCTTTTGGCACCATTCAGTACTCAACTGCAACCCAGCAAGATTATTTGAACTGGAACCTCCAAGCTGAAATCTTTTCAAATTCTTGGCTGACAGAAGCCATGGAATGTATTAAAATGGTTATTGCTTTTATGTCTTTAAATTTGGCTTGATAAGGGAGTGCAACAATATTAACTACAGAGCACAGCATTCTTTCGCTATGGCATTTTGATGCACATCTTTAGAAAAGATTCTCTTATGATATTTACTTGATACCCCAGTTTCCCCATTTGTCAAAGGTTCTTTTAAGTACTTAATAGAATCATGTTTAATTTCATAATAGTTTAATTGGTGTGGATGTATATACATAAGTTATATATGTATGCATATATATATTATATAAAGCCATATATCACAGACTAGGGAGTTTTTTCAGTGGTTAAATTATTTTCCAGGAAAGAAGGAAAACTATATAGTTCAGGTCCTACAACCCATATATATGCTGCGTAGGCTTGTTGGCCCAGTTGCAATTCTAGCCTCATAAAGAAGGATGAGAAAAGATTCCCAGAGCAAGCTGGCTAACTAAAATTGATGTATAAGTGATCCCTATATTTGATCAAGAGATCTTACTTAAAAAAAAAAGATAGAGCAGGGCATGGTGGTGCATACCTTTAATCCCAGCACTTTAGAGACACAGACAGAGGATCTTGACTGGTCTGTATAGTGAGTTCCAGGTTGCATGAGACCCAGTCTTAAAAGGAAAAGAAAAAGAAGAATAATACAGGAAGAACAGTTGAGAAAGATTTCTGACACTTGCCTCATGCCTCCACATACACACAAACACATGTGAACATTCTGTGATGTGACAAGACTTTTTCTTGGGAGATGCAACAAACACATCTACTCACCCCAGATAAGGAGTCCAGAACAGACCAAAGTATGGGCATTTATTGCCAAAGTTCAACTTGATGAACCAATGAGTTTTATTTGGGCTACTTACAGGAGTATGAATGAGGGGTTAGAGGGGAATAAATGACTCAAAGATAGCCATATTATCAAAGCCCACTCCAACATGAGTGACAGCTCACAGAAGCTGGGAACCCAGAGCACACTGCACAGCCTTCAGACAGCTCAATAGGCTGGAGAGTGTCCTTTCTAAGGGACTTAGCTGATCTAAACCTCTTCCAGGAAACTGAGCTGTTTCTACTTCTAGGTAGCTGCTCTGATCTCAGAGTCATCTTTGCAGCTCAGCTTCATTGAGAATGAATCCAAGAAGCCTGTATTGTTTATTCAGGGAGCAATGGGCACATGGAATCTGGTGAGTTTCAGGGACTTCCTTAAGATATTTTGAATTGTTTGTGTTCTGTCCTAAAAAGTCCTTATGAGTTGAAATTTTCAGTCTTGGAGGAAACTGCAGCACAGAACAGGCCTGCATATAGGTATTCCTATCTCTTGCTGCATACACACACACACACACACACACACACACACACACACACACACACGAGTAAAATAATTTTAAAATATTATATTTTTGTATATTTATAAAGCATTTTTAACTTATCAAAACTCCTTTAACTCCTTTATAATCAATATTTAATCTAATCTTTTCAGTGGAACAATGTGACAATCATGCTGGGTATTAATGAACAAGACATTAAAAATCCAAGAGAATACCATGCAGATCAGATGCTTAGATAACAAACTGGAGGAATTGGAAGGATGTTTTCTGACAATTCCATTTGAAATTATGATAAGGAGACTAAGGCACAGGTATTTTAAATGGCTTGCTCATATTCAAATATATAACGGAAAGTTGGAATTAAAATTAATATCTTCTGATTTTGACTTGCTTTATCAAAAGCTCACTCAAGTTTGCTTTAGATTAATGCTCTGATTATGTCCAAATTTATTTTACCCTGAGTTATTTTAAATCTTGTAGCATTTGACAGAAGCTCTGCTGTTCTTGTAGTAATCACAGTTTTTTCTTTCTTCCTCCTTGTTTACTATCTTTAAAACTTCACTGGTGTCTACAGTATTTTACCAATGTGCTTCATTTCAGTGTTAACTCCAACACAAGTGATGATAATTATGTTCCAAAGTTTAGAAAATTATGCACAAATTATCAATTAAGCAAGTGCTGCAACAGTTACATGCCTCATCAAGAGAAATTATGCAAACTCTCGGAGAATGACAATTTCCTATAAGATGTTTATATTTATCACATTTTCTAAATTGTTGTGGGTAACTTACAATAATGTTTATCAAAATATTATACCTTTTATAGACCAGATGAAATTTGGTGATCAGAGACCTTTCTCAAATACTGTAAATATGACATCCACATGACAGTCTGAGATGTAGGTGTGAAGTATGCGAAATTTCAAACTCAACAAGACTTAGATTGAAGACTTGGCATTTTCTCTGGCTCCGTTCTCACCTGAGTGCTTATTGTGTTGGTTAGCACTGTCTCTCCGAGTCAGATACTCGGAATCAATTCTGGTATTTTTCTCCTCTTCATAAACACATGTCACCCAGTATCACTGAGTTATCTGTTAAGTGATTCTGGGGTTTTTCTTCTCGGTCTTCTTTTAACTTAAGTTCCAATTCCCACAATAGGAAAGGACTGGGACAGTTTTGAGAGGCTGGGGTTTAGTGTTCGAAATACACTACTCTTGAATTTGTCTAGTGTTTTGTTCCAGTCCACTCGGCTTAATGAAAGACACTTTTACAAATACGTCTATTGTATGCTTGGGAACTTTCTAGATTTTGGAGAGTGCGAAGGTAACTTTGAAACATGACTGAGGTCCTGAAGGAGAATATAGGTTGAGATAAATAATCACAATATATAGAGAAACAGAATAGAAACATGCCTATCATGAATATAATTTGTCTATAAAGATCTAATTTATATATGGGTGGCTTTGAAAATTTTTTATCTCTTTTCTTGACGGTTTGGTGATTAAACTTGGGATTTCATGCACGCTAAGCAAATACCCTATCCCTGGACTATACCCTCAGTCCTTGAATAGAATTTCAGATACTTTAGAGTAAGATTAATGCTGAAAATTTGTTTCAGACAAAGGAAAATGTGAAAAGATATCAAGCTGGGTTTCTGGTAAGATATCACTCCAGATTTATGTGTATATGTGTATTCAGAGAATAGAGGGTCAGGTGTCCTGTTCTAGCACTTTCTGTCTTATCCTCTTGTTGAACCTGGAGAAAGGCTAGTGGCCTGAAAACCACGATGATTCTCCTTTCTTTACCCTCCACAGTTCTGCAGTTACAAGCATGTATAGGTTTTTACTCCCTAATTTAAAGTAATAGCAATGTTCTTAATTTTGATAATTACTAAGAAAATAGATATTAACTGTTCTTAACACATATTAATTAACCTAATTAATACATTCTAATATACATACACATTCTACAATGTATATGTATATTATAGGTGATTATAAATGTATACAAATTTTACTTTATACCTAAGAAAAATTTTAACCTGGAAAATTAACTGAAGCATATAAATATTATTTTTAAAAACTTTTTTTGAGTCTTTGTGGAATTAATATTATGTATCCTGATCCCATTCATTTCCCAGTGTCTTTGTATCTGTCCCCTACTCCTTGCAAACCCCTCCCTAAATTAAAATGAAAACAAAACAAAAACAAACAAAAGAAAAAAGTTTTGGCATGGAAGCTGAGTCACACAGTATACCCTTTAGTCTATATATCTTTACTTGCAGGTGTTCATTGCAGTGTGTTATTGGTCTGATTCAAGGCTTCTGGCTTTTGCTACACTATCCACACTGAGCCCCCATGGGGCTCCTCTTGGATATTCTGTTGTTACCCTGTATCATGGAGATGCTGTAGCTTTGGATCTTAAGATATACCCACTTCACATGCTCCAACAGTTCATAGATAAGGTGGATGTTGGAGTGATCGAACTCATAGCCCTGGTTTTGGGCCTAGGTGGTAGTTAGGGTTGTTTGCCTGCCAGCTTTCCCTCATCAAGGCCATCAGGGAGAGCTCTCCCGCACTTTCCTAGCTAGCCCACCCAATGCATCAGGTAGCAATGGGCAGAAGCAGTACTTCTGCTCTCATGCCCTCAGGGATGGCTCATCTTTGTGCCCCCCCCCCCCCAGTGTGCTGCCAAGGTAAGGTACAAGCCCTACTCTCCCAAATGCTGTAGCCAGTGAGGGGCAGGGTCAGGTCTCCCACTCTAGTGACCCCAGAACCCATTTTTCTGCCTGCAGTAGGTGGCAAGGGACAAGGGGGCATCTTTCTCTTGCCCATGCCATTGTGTGACAGATAGATAGTGAGGCTAGATCTCTCACTTTCACACCTTCAGGGCTGGCTCACTCACAGTCCTGCCAGCGAGGTCAGTTCTATTGTGCTGCTCAGGGGAGGTACAGTGCCTGCTCTCCCGAGTGCTGCAGATAATAAGGAGCAGGGTCAGTTCTTTCTAGTGCATCAGCCAATGAGGAGCAAAGCTAACTCTGAGCAGCCCTGTCCTCACTGTCTTTGGTGTATTAGGAGCCATAGACATTAATACAAACTGAGACTTAGGCAGCAGCCCATGCCCAGAGGACACCGTGCCCTTGGGTGGCAGCATAGGCCACACAGATCTGTATGCCCCCAGGAGTGGCATGCCTTTAGGTGGCAGCTCAGACTCTGGATGTCTATGTGGCTCTTGGTGGCAACATAGGCCATGGATATCAACACAGACTCTGACTGTGGTTAGACCACTGATCCAGACGTGGTCCTTGTCAGTAACACAGACCTGGATGTCACCATGCCCTGAAGTGTAGGTCACTCAGATCAGCAAGGACTTAGAGGCTGCATGGCCCTCAAACACCAACATGGGCCTACATGGCAGCCCATATCTCAAGCATCCACATGGCCCTCAATGGCAACAGGAGCTTCAGATATCAATGGGATCCTGGATGTTTCTGGGACATGGACCCAAATATGGTCCTGGCTTTAGCTTAGCCTGAGTGACACCATGTCCCCTGTTGGCAGAGGGTATTATTTAATATGTCCCTGGCAGTGGACACATCCTTTGGACACCAACATGACCACAGGTGGGGGCCCTGATTCATGACATCGGTGTGGCCTTTGGTAGCAGCAACATGGATCATGGACATCAACACAGACCTAGGCTGAAGTAGGACCATGGACCCAAGCATGGTCCCTGGCAGCAGCCTGTGCCCAGATATCATTATGGCCCTACCTGGCATTGAAGGTCAGCCAAATTGACATGGCCCCAGTGGCACCATGGAACTCAAATGCCAATATGTCTCCAGGTGGCAGCCCAGGTCCTAAGCATCTGCTTAGCCTTCTGTGGTAGCAGAAGCCATGGACATCAGCACAGATCACGGCTGTGGTAGGGCCACTGATGCAGACATGGTCCTCAGCCACAGTTCGAGTCTGGACATCACCATGGACCTGGGTGAGAGAGCACAGGCTCCCCACAGACATAGCCCTCATCAGTAGTCTGGCCCAGATATCACACGGACCCAGGTGGCAGCATAGACCTCCCAGGTTGGCATGGGCCTTGTGGGGGCACATCCTCCAAACACTGGTATGGTCATAAGTTGCAGTCCAGCTTTCCAGGTGTCCTCAGGTCCCTTTGTGGTAACAAAAGCCACAAACATCAATGTAGACCACCATGTCTGAGTCAGGGCTATGGATCCAGACATGGCCCTGGCAGCAGCCTAGGGGTGGGGTGGGGCAGACATCACCATAGTGTCAGGTGGCAAGAAGGTCACCCATGTCATCAGTCCTTCACTGCCCTTGACTCTCTAGATCTGGCTCTCTCCCCATCTCATGAACAGTTTCTCTCTCTCTCTCTCTCTCTCTCTCTCTCTCTCTCTCTCTCTCTCTCTCTCATTTCCCCACCACAGTGGTGGCAGACCATGATGCAAGGTGCCAGAGGCACAGGGTAGGCTAATGACTGATTTTTGTGAGCCTAAGGCAAGTGTCGTGGGACGGAGCTGTAGCTGTTGTCCTTGCATGTGGGTCTTATGGCATCAGGCAGTTCTGGCTTTTACTCTTATTTGTTAGCCTTTTGTTCTAGCTCTCAGGTTCTTAATATCTATAAATGTAATATAAAAACAAGAACAAGTACAAATGAGCTTTAAAAACTGGGAAAACAACTGTCTGCATAGAGCATGAACAGGAATATAAAATGAGAAGGACCCAAAAGATGGCCTGGGAGGTCTCAAAACTGACAGTGACTCTGCGGGTTAAAACGAACTAAGTGAAGTCTATGAGGAAAAGGATGACTGTTATCTGCTGTGGGACTACGCTCTTGTACACTGTAAATATTTGTCACTGTGGATACTGGTTTAATAAAATTCTGATTGGCCAGGGGCTAGGCAGAGAGGAAGTATAAGTCAGGTGACCAGATAAGGATAATTCTGGGAAGGAGAAGAGCAGAGCAGATGCTGGCTAGAGGCAGAGGAAGACGAGAATGCTGCAATGAGAAAAGGTACTAAGCCATAGTGACTCAACATGGATAAAAATCATGGGTTAGTGTAAGAGTAATTAGTAAATAACAAGCCTGAGCTATAAGCTAGTTTATAATTAAATTATTAATATAAGCTTTTGTGTGATTATTTGGCACTAAATGGCTGCTGGACCAGTTGGGTAGGACAGATAAACTTCTGACTACAGTTATTAGTACCTGAGATGGCATCTCCTCATCTGGGGGATGTTTTAGTTTCCATTGCTGATACTGTGATAAAATATTTGGACAAAAAGCACTTTAGGGAGGAAATATACAGCAACAGGTTATAGGCTGTTTTTCAGAGAAGCATAGGCAAGAACTTGAAGCAACTAGTCATATCCATAGGCAAGAGCAGAGGGGGAATAAATTCATGAATGCCTACTGTTCAGTACATTTTCCTAAAATATATGGTACAGTCTATGTTTTCTTCTAGCAATTTCAGGTTTTACATTTGATTTGTTTGGAATTTGTTTTGGTAACATATGCATTCTTTAGATGGTACATGCAAACCATGGCAGAATAAAAATAAGAATATAAATTATAGAGGTTAAACATCCATCTCATTTAGAAGTTGTTTTGTTCTTGTTCTGAAATAGGGTCTCACTCTGCAGCTCTGGGTGGCTTGGAACTTGCTATGTAGACAAAGGTAGGTTTGAACTCACAGAAATCTGTTTCAAGAGTGCTGAGATTAAAGGCATGTTCAATTACCTCTGGCAATTTATAAATTTTATAAAAATATAATTGATCATCTCAATCAAATATTTAATGTGACTAAGAAATACATAATATATATTCATCGCAGTATCCAGCACATTACATGAGTTTAGATGAAGCCAAAGCAGTGCAAAGCTAATATGAGAAAAGTAGATTATGAGCCAATTTCATTTATGAACAATAATATAAAAATTTTATTATTGTGGGGCATTATCTTGATTCTTAATTGATGTAGGAAGGCATAGCCCACTGTGGGCAGTGCCATTCCTAGGGAGCTAGTCTTGGCTTGCATAAGGAAGCTAGATAAACACGAACCAATTAGCAAACCAGACAATCCAGATAGCAAGCCAGCAAGGAGTGTTCTTCTATGTTTCTTGCATAGTTCCTATACTGACTTCCCTCAATACTGGTCTGTTATGTGGAATCATAAGATGAAATAAACCCTTTCTTCCATAAGTTGCTATTGGTCAGAGTATTTTATCATAGCAACAGATGTTAAGATAGAACATGATATAGAGAAAGGAAACACAAGCATAAAGAAACATAAGTGGTTTAACTTATTAATGGATTTAAAATTTGACTAGAGTATTGGGAGGTAATGGAACCGTAAAACGTGGGCCTAGCTGGAGGGAATGGGTCACCTGGGACATGCTTTTGAAGGGACTATCTTGGCCCTGGACTTTTCTTATTTCTCTTCTCTTTTTTGAGTAGTATATTGTGATGATAATAATGCTAATAACAAAAATATTGAGCTCCTATTTAAATAGTATTTGCTATGTGACAGGCTTTGTGGGTTTGGTTTTATTTTTAACATAGAGTCTCTGTAACATAGGCTGGTCTGGAACTGTCCATAATCCTTTTGCCTCAGCTTCTTGAATGCTTAGGTTATTATAGGTGTGAGGTGTCAGTCTTTCTTATAAGTAGTTTATATATAGTGACTCCATGTTCACAGCAGCTCTTTAATTTTGATACTACCCTAAGTCCCTACACATAGGCACACAAAGGTTAGATAACTAGCCAGTCATACAACTCATAACAAGTTCAAGTAAAATGTCTCTTAGTCTAGGCTCTATTCCAAGTATTCATAGTCAATAATTACTAGACAACATAGCTTTATTCTTATTATTACTATTAATTATTAATTAAAATTGCATTTATTCATTGTATGTGTATGTGTGGAGTGGTGGGAAAGATGATCATGTACGCATCTAGAGGTCAGAGGACAACATGCAGGAGTTCTTTCCTTCACTGTATGGGTCCATGGAATCTAATTTATGTTTCTGGGCTTGACAACAAGCATCTTTTTTTTTTCTGAGCCATCTCACTAACTATATATTACAACTACTTTAGTGACAGATCTCTTTTTACTTATTAAAGAAATTTTTAAATTCATTTTACATACAAATCAGAGATTCCCCCCTCATCCCTCCTCTTGCTCCCCAAGCCTGTGCCCCCCCAACTCCCTTCCATGGGGAGTCAGCAAGCCCAGTACATTCATTTGAGACAGGTCTAAGCACCACTACTCTTAACGCCCTGACCCCCCCTCCCGACAAGGCTAGATGATACATTTCTTATACAGGCACTAAATTCTTTTGCTATTCATTCAGTAAGATTTTTCAAACTGAGTAATACTAATATTTTGGGTCAAATTTTTTGTTTTTCAAACTGAGCAATACTAATATTTTGGGTCATATTTGTCATTGGGGGGTTTTGATGGTAGATCTTTATCAAATTGAGAACCATCTAGGAGATTAGTAAAGCACACTTCTAGGTGTATTTGGAGGGAATTTTAAAAAAGAATTAGGCCAGGAGGACTTCTGACATTATGACTAGCTTAACCCATTAATAGATTCAAAATATGACTATAGTATTAGGAGGTGATGGAACTGCGGAAGGTAGGGCTTAGCAGGAGGAAGAAGGTCATGATTTTGAAGGATCTGTCCTGTGCCTAGTTCAATCATTATTCTTCTTTGCTTTCTGGATATCATGAGGACAGCAGCCTATGTCCTTCTGTCTGCCATCACGATGCTCTGTCTCACCTTATATGCCTCAAACAATAGATCCAGCTGACCACAGATCAAAACCATGTGCCAAAATAAATATTCTAAATGGTTTTCTCAGGTATGTTGACCCAAATAAAAACCTAACACAACAGACTGTAGAAATGATTTAAAGGTTAAGAATTCTTGCTGTTCTTACAAAGGACCTGAGTTTAGTTCCCAGAACCCATGGCAGGCAGCTGACAACTACTTGTAACTCCAGCTCAAGGAACCTGACATCATTTTCTGGCCTCTGTGAGAATCTGAACACATATGACATTTATTTACATAGACAAATACACAGAAACATAAATAAAACTAACCCCAAACCAAACACAAGATCTGTCCTGTGTATTTTAGGAGGGCAACTGTTCTGCATCTCTGGCCTTTGCCCCACAGTAACACCAACTTGTGACAATTCTTGTCTACACTTAGCCAAATGTCTCTTGGTGGTTCAAAATTAGCCTTGGTTGAGGCTCATAGATGGAAACAAGAACTCACTGTCATAGAAACAATTAATATTTTGATTTAGTCTCAAATCTATACACACACTGTTTTCTGGATTAATGTTTTACCTCTGCTTCTCTCCTTCCAGCTGTGTCCATGGAAACCTCTCTTAATGAGGTCAGCATTATGTACACAATAGCAGTAGATAAAACCCAGGCTTTATTATGATAATAGTTACTACTCCTGTATCTAGACAAGATTTTCTTTTATGGCTTTGCGAAAGGGGGAAATTCACAGTAAAGTTTGCAGTTTTCTCATCTTACCTGTTACCCCGACTTCTAGTGCCAGAGATCAATTTTGGTTGTCTTTGAACTTTATTGTTTTTTCTTTTATAGCATGGGTTGGCTTTTTCTTAAAGAGCCAGAGAGCAAATATTTTAGGCTTACAGGCCAGATGGTCTCTGTCACAACTATTCAACTCTGCAATTGTAGCACTAAAGCTGTCAAAGACAATATACACACAAATGAATGTGGCTCTCTTCCAATAAAACTTTAATTACCAAAACAGGTGGCCAGCCCATAGGCAGTAGTTGAATAACCCTTACTTTATATAAATTGAATCATATAGTATGCATTATTTCTTGCTGCCTGACTTCTTTTGTTCCATATTATGTTGTAATGTTCTTGATATTATTTGTAATTATAGTTAACATTCTCATCATTCTGTAGTTTTCAATGGATTTCCTTATCCATCATGTTGTTAGTGAACATTTGAATAATTTCCAGCTTAGAGCTTTTATAAAAAATGACTGCTGTGATCATATGTTTAGGCATTATACCTAAAAATAGTTGGGTATAACAATTTTTAGTAAATATTGACAAATGATCACCCAAATCACTTGTACACATTTATACCAACAGTGTATGTGGAATTTAGATGCTCTATAGCCTTGCTAGTGCTTGCCTATACTTTTATAATTTATAAAAAATCTGTAATTTTTCCATTTTATTCTTTCTTATGGAAATATGAAATCATAGTATTTTCATTCACTTTAAGCTATTATTTTAAAGTTAAACTTATTTGTGTATGTCTGTGTGTGTGTGTGTGTGTGTGTGTGTGTGTGTGTGTGAGAGAGAGAGAGAGAGAGAGAGAGAGAGAGAGAGAGAGAGAGAGAGAGAGAGAGAGAAAGAGAGACCAGATATTGAGGGAAATCTGGACTATCAGAAGCAAAACACGGTCACCCAGCCTGTCTCTAGGGATCCTCCAACTGCAAGCCACTCTGTCCTCAGCTGAAAAGGAAGGGAGAGTGGTGTCTGGGGAAACTGAAAAACCGTCTTCACTTGTTCCACCCAGCTCTCTTAACTTCCTCTTTCCATATTCCTAAAGCTAGGATTAAAGGTGTGGGTTGTGGTGGGGTTCAGGTGTCAGCTGAAAAGATCCGAGGATGCTTATCCAGGGTCCCGGGCTCCTGAAGGGAGAGTGGCCAACCCCATTGATAAGGGGCTGCTGGGGCTCTGGGAAGGCCCGTTTCCTGGTTCCTGACTGCTGGAGAGACCAGTTTGGCATCCATCGTCCATCGCTCAGATACTCCAGTCCCTGTTCAGGGGCCACTATAAGCTATTACCTGTATCATGAGTGTTGGTTTATATTTTAATAAATATTAATCTTGGGTTGGTGCATTTTAAGAGAAACTCCACCTACATCTGGTGCCCAACATGGGGCATGAACCCACGACCCTGAGATTAAGAGTCTCCTGGTGTGTGAAAGAAGACAGAATGTTTAGGGACCAATATAATTGTGACTTCATCCTGTTTCTCTCTGTATCTGTACCTTCCAAACATCCTGTCTGCATACAGTCTCCTGAAGTCATAAAAGATATAAATATCTTCTTTGAGTATCAACAATGCTTAAGTTTCCACTGTAAATAACATTTCCTCCTATCAGCTATCTACAAAGCATCTAGAACCAAGATGGGGCCCCCACCGCAACAACTCCTGCTGGTGAAACAGAAATAAAAGGGAGAGTATGAGAGAGAGAGAAAGAGACAGGCAGGCAGACAGACAGAGGCAGAAATAGAGAAATCAAGAACCTGGTGTGCACCAATGATTGATTTTAGAAAATAGATTATTCAAAAACGGTTGCAAGATAGCTCTCTATGATTATCCTTCAGGTCACATTTCTAATAAAAATTCCAGATGGAGTTAACCAGTATTCTGAGAATGGTTATAGATGTGTATAGTCAGTCCACTAGGATCTAACCATTGTTTTAGCTTTTACAGGATCCCAAAGAGATGTCTTCACCCTTAAGTCAGCAGGAAGCAACCTTATGAAAGCCTAGGCCCCCTTTCCCAATAAGTCTTGTGCCCTGAGGGTTGTGGGTAATTATTATTCAGATAGAATAGTCATAAGTTAAAATTGGGTTGAGGACAGCACAATAATATAGCCTCAAAGATCTCTTTTGAAGAAGAGAAAGAGGATAGATAGGATAGATAAAGATAGATTGTTCTACCTACCTATAAACAATTTTAGCCAACTATATGGGCTAAGCTAAAGGCAATTTACACTGGCATAGATATTTGTATATTGATACAAATGTGAAATCATTTTATATGTTTAATTGAGATAATTTGTACATTGGTACAAAGTTTAATCTGAAATTGCTTTATATAACCAAAGCAACCTGTACATCGATATAAAACTGAATCTGTAACTGTTAGGTAAAATTGAATCTGTAATTGCTATATTTTATATATGCTTCTACCTCTGTTTAAAATATTTGCACATTATTGTCATGTTCACTATGCAATTACTACCTCCATTTAACTATACTAGATATAATGTGTGATTGCACTAGTTATGATATATGCACAAGATGTTTTATATACCTGTTTGGGTGATATATATGTATATACATGTCTAAAATACTGTGGCAACTTTACATGGTATATACACCCCTGGCTAATGTTTTATAGTCATACTAAAAGTCATTGTTCAGAGATTATACACCCCTTATATAGGTAATCTAATTTTATAGTATAGGGTTTAATCCTTAAGACGATAAAAAACTGCAGTCAACATTACTTAAGGTGCCATGCGACAGTCATCTCAGATACAGATTAGAATATCATAGATAGACAGGAGTCTTCAACCACTCCATAGACCCAGAGAATATGGCATTTAACATTTAAAATTCGGCCGCAAGAGACACGATGACGACTCCTGGTGTCACTGCTCCTTTCCCGAGATGGTGTTGAGCATCAAGCACACTCCTTTGGAGTTTGTCCTTTTGGCAGAGAATGGCCAGTTGGGTAAAGAACTGCCCTTACCTTGATTGCTGACAGTACACACATGATGTCCAAGCTGGATAAACAAGTTGACGGATGGAGACTGACGAAACCTGCCTGGACAGGATAAGACAGTCCCTCCAAAATTGCCCTGCTTGTGAAAAGATCTGTCAGATACCATAGGCCTGTAGCCAATATGATGGATGCTCCAACAGAGCACAAAACCAGAGGTGATTGTCCAGGTAGCTGTGTTACTGTCCTCTCCCAAATTTTGGAAGCCACTACTTCCATGTACTTCTGACTTTCAGGTGATACATTTTCCTTCTCAGGTCTTGAAGGGGTTAAAGAATAGGTATTTAAAGGTTACTACCCTATTATCCCTTAGCAAGGAACATTCAGATGTTACATTTTCACTTTCCCAGATGAGCCTTTTGAAGTAATTTATAGAATCTACCATCTACCCATATTCTAGAAACATATGATGTGCTTTATATGTGTTAGATTTGGTTGTAATTTGTGCCTTATCCTCTCCTAGATACTACCTCATAATAATTCCTATTGTATATAGTCTTAGTTTAGAACCTTCTTAGTTAGATAAAAGGGGGAGGTGTGGTGGGATTCAGGTGTCAGCTGAAAAGATCCAAGGATGCTTATCCAGGGTACTGGGCTCCTGAAGGGGGAGTGGCCAACCCCATTGATAAGGGGCTGCTGGGACCCTGGGAAGGCCCGTTTCCTGGTTCCTGACTGCTGGAGAGACCAGTTTGGCATCCATTGTCCATCGCTCAGATACTCCAGTCCCTGTTCAGGCGCCACTATAAGCTGTTACCTGTATCGTGAGTGTTGGTTTATATTTTAATAAATATAATGTTGGATTGGTGCATTTCAAGAGAAACTCTGCCTACAGTAGGCCATCCCTCTCTGACCTGGTTTGGCTCTGTGGTTGACTCTGATATTCCAGATTAATTTTATTAAATATATATCACCACAGTTATTCATCATTGAAATCCTCAGTCAACGCTATGGTCTGAATTTATTTTGTTCACACCAGAATTCACCAGAGTTGAACTTCAACTCTCACTCAAAGAGTCTCTACTCTTGAGAGGTAGTAGGTTTACCCCAGAGGGCACAACCCTTGGAAGGGAAGTTGTGTGAACAAAGTAAATTTCTTTCTTTTATACGTTATCTGGCCTCAGAGTTTTTGTAGCAACACAAAAGGCCTAAGAAATAGGTATAACTTGATGACTTACCTTGTTTTAGAGATCATCCAGATGCATCCTAACCCTTTTGACTTCAGCTACCATCAAAGGTTAATGTTCTTATGCCGATCCTCTCAAGATCTCCTAGTGTGGCTTTGTCTCACTTCATGACAACCCCAAACCCTTCCTTTGAGACTCCTGGTGAGTTATTAGCCAAATAATCTACATCTTTCTCCTCTTCTCTCTAAACATATGCCCTTCTTTTCTGTTCTAACTGAACAATACTGCTACATAGAGTTTCCAACCCCTCTCACCACTGGATTTGAAGATAGGCTATATGTCCTTCTTACCTTTCCTTACTATTTATCAAACATTTTTCTGGGCCTTTCTCCTACTTTCAAACGAATTCCTAAAATACCCTGTGGTTTCTTCAATCTCAGCTCATAAAAATCCTCTCTCCATTGCTGTTGATCTAATTAAGGCCTTCATCACCTTGGTGTATGTGAAACGTACACAGCTTAAAGTATACTTTTAGGAGGAATACCTTGCAAATCCAAACCTGGGCATCATTGAAAGCTTTGTGTGCTGACATGTCCCTCTGTTGCACTCATTTCATTAGATTTATTCCCTAGCACTTCATATTTCATGGAAATATTATAAACAATAGTTTTTAAACATTTGTTTTCTGTAAATCTGTTATTAACACAGAAATGCAAGTGAGTTTTGCAAATTATTTTATACTTATAACCTTGGATACTTTTGTATAAGTTCATTTATATTTTCAGTGCATACATACTATCTTTAAGTAGACTTGCTTATTCCTTTTCAATCCCCATATTTATTTTGGACTTCATTTTTTACAGGGCAGAGTCTTGAACACAATGCAATACTAGAAATTATTCTTTATTGCTAAGGAGAAACTTTGATTTGTTCCAGCTATGAAGAGGATGATTAACATAAGTTTTTGAGTAGAGAAGCTTTATGACCTTAAGGGGAGCCTTTCTGTTCCTAGTTTGCCAGGAATTTTTAGTGAAGATTGGATCTGAAGTTTTTGAAAGGCATTTGCATGTATCAATATAAGCATGGGATTTTCAACAGTTGGTCAATTTACACCATGAATTATATTAATAGATTTTCTTTTTCATTTTTTTATGAAAATTTTCTTTGTGAAAGACGTTCACAGAGTGTAGGTAAAATATTTGTGCTACATTTATGAAATAATTACAAAGGTGATATTTCTGCAACCCTAGCTGCAATTAAAAAAATAGAAAATCACTGCTTCCCCACTTATATTTCCCTCTAACTCTCCATATCTAACATTTATCATTTTTTGTGATAATTTTTCTTTTTAAAAATAATACTTTTTTATTTATTCTTTGACACTATACATTTGCTATTCTTTTAAAACGCTTTGTTTTAAAATTAATTTTCTTTAAAATATTTTCTTAATTTTTTTTTTTTTAGACTTGGCCTTATTATACAGCCTAAGATGCCTCAAACTGGCAATCCTCTTGCATTACCCCCTAATTGCTGAGATTAGTGGCATGTGCATTAATGTCTGAATAAAAACTTTTTAAATTATGTTTATTGATTGCTTCACGTGTGTGTGTGTGTGTGTGTGTGTGTGTGTGTGTGTGTGTGTGTGTGTATACATACAAAAAACAGGAGTCACAAATGTGGAGGCCAAAGAACAACATGCATTAGTTGGATCTCCCTTTTCACCATGTGGGTCCTAAAGATAAAACTCATGTCATTAGCCTTTATTTTCTGTGTCATCTCATCTGACCAAATTTAATTTTAGTAGTGGCAACATCACATGTAACAGAAAATTTTCTGTGTTAGTTACTTAACATATACTGTTGGGGAATCTGAGGTATATGGACATTGTTGCACATCAGCTCTCCAGAATCTTTTTTTCACCTTGCAAAAGTAAAGCATTTTACCCAGTGACAATAATAGATCTGCATTCTGTACTGCCCCCAGTTCCTCGCAGCCACTGTATTTTCTGGTTGTAAATTTGGCATTTCTATGCAACTCATAAATGGAGTTGTACAATATGTATAAGGCAGGGTTTTCCATAAGAACTAAAGTAATGTAATGTGTACAATGTATATGTATATGCACATTTCTGTACCCATACACAAACATGTATTAGAAAATAGACATTTACAAATTGTGTTACATGATAGGGCCTGGGTAGTCCAATAATGGCCAGCCATGTCTGTGAAACTGGGTACCTCAGCATTCTTAATCTTGTACTTTGCTTTATTTTGGAGATTATAATATAATCATAACATTTTCTCTTTCCCTATTCTCCCTGCAAACCTTCCCACATATTCCTCTTTCCTCTCTTTCAAGTTAATGAGCTCTTTTTCTACTACATGTTATTACATTCACTATGTATATGTGTATACATATATATTCCTAATTATAACCTACTCAGTTGATATAATGTTACTTGTATGTATGTTTTCAGTGCTGAGCATCTGGTACTTCTAAAGACTTAGAAGGTCTACACTGAAAGGCCAAAGAAGCAGAGTCTGTTGTTAATGGAGGATGGTAACAACAACGGCAGCAGGAAGAGAAACATATTACTTTACAAACCACACACACTGTAGATTTAAAAATATTTACTTTTAATTTGTGTGTATATATGTGTGCCACATGCATGTGGGTAACCAAGGGGTCAAAAGAGGATGTTAGATTCTGTTAATCTAAGAACTTAACTATAGTCCTCTATGAAAAGAAGCAAGTGCTCTTAATCACTGAACCATCTGTCCAGCCCTCTGCTCTATGGCACTGTGTCTCCTAGCATACATATGCTGATTTTCACAGAAGTGGAATTAGTGGCTTACAGGGCATGTATGTCTTAAATTTTGCTAGACAATGTCAAGGTATTTTGGTTTCAGTGTG
This sequence comes from Phyllotis vaccarum, assembly GCA_033318265.1. Classification (NCBI taxonomy): domain Eukaryota; kingdom Metazoa; phylum Chordata; class Mammalia; order Rodentia; family Cricetidae; genus Phyllotis; species Phyllotis vaccarum. The sequence continues at coordinate 134,844,719 of JARWLC010000013.1, read as the reverse complement.
AATTTATTTAATTACTAATGAAATTTGCCATATTTTAAGTTCAAATTGGTGGTGAAGCCTGGGACACGTTCATCATATTTTTTTGTTACTTTTCATTTTCATTATCAAAGTTACATTTAAGTTTTCCTTTTCAATTCTTTTTTCTTTTATTGAAAAAATATCTTTTCATACAGTGTATTGGATTATAGTTTACCTTCCCCAGCTCCTCTCAATTCTTTTCTCCTCTTCTTCTGTCTTAATCCATACCTTTTCACTCATTAGAAAACAGACATATAAAGACAATAATAAAATAAAACAAACAATATAGAATAAAACAAACAGAAGAAAAAGATACAAAGAAAAAGCACAAGAAACATGTAGATGCAGAAACACACACTTCCTTATACACAGAAATGTCATAAAGACACAGAACCAAAAAATATACATACTCAAAAGACCTGCAAAGTTAACAAAAATTTAAAAAGGCTCCAATGTAGTATGAGATTTCTGGCCTGGATTTTTTGGCCTAGCCTCATGGCCCAGACCTGCAGACCCACAGTCCCACTGAAACACATAGACACTTATATTAATTGTATGCTGATTGACCTGGGTCCTAGGCATATAACTTGCTAATTCTTTACCCTTAAACTAACCCATGATTCTTATCCTGCTCATGTTGCTTGGTATCTTTTCTCAGAACAGCATAGTTATCCTTTGCATCTGTGGCATTTCTGGTGACTTCATGGCATTTCTGCCTTCTCTGTGGCATTTCTGCTCTGTTCTTCCTATTTCCAGAGTTTTCCCAGACTGGTAGCTCTGCTCACATTTCCTATCTGCCTTCAGCCAATCTGCATTTTTATTAAACTGGTAGGCAGGACAATTATTTACAATGCAGCATAATCCCACTACATATCCCCCTTTTCTCATCTTAAAACCAGAACCCCAAATCTAATATCCTTTTTTAAATGACCTATAATGACATAATCAACACTGTAAACAGACACAAACATCCAGAAACCCTTTTTTGGTAATGTGGGTATAATTCTCTAGGCTACTTCCTGTTGAATGGCGATGTTGGTAATCCCATGGGGACTCAAAGAAAAAAATTAGGATTATGGACACGTCTTTAGTGAAATCAGCCAGTCTCCTGGAAGTAGTTTTAGATACAGAGCTCAGAGGAAACTTCAACAGAGGTGCTCTGAAATGCTGAATCATCTGAACAATCCATTTCCTTTGGGGACATTTCAGGGGATCTTCCTCTATCAAATTTTATTTTCTTTAACTAGGAATAAATCCATAGCCTTTCATTTTCTGTGGAAATGGATAAAAGAAAACCTCTTCTTCAAAGTAGCATATGTTTGATTTCAATTTTAAAGTCACCTCATTTACAAAATATATAGGTTGAATTAATCCAGCAACATTTATAATCAAATGTCTTTTAGCAGCTTTACTACTTCATTTTCAGCCAAAAATCTCAAAGACAAGACAACAGCATGCAATATCCAGACACTCTTTCCATTTTCCGTTTTGTGTGGCTTATTTATTACTTTTTTCTCTTTATTTTTAAGGACTTAATCCTTTTTCCTTTATCTTTTCTCTCTCAAATCTACATATATATTTTTTAAACATACTCTAAACCACTTAGAGTTTATTTTTTGAATCTATCTTTACTGCACATTTGTCATTTCTTATATTATTCTGTTTCCTACCACACCACTGCTTGGGTAGAATGGCTGACTCCACCCAGCTCCCTCTATTTATTTCTGTTTCTGTCCACACCTTTAATTTTCAAGGTGTGGCTAAGGGTTAAAGGTTTCACAAGGATGGCTGACTGGCTCCACCCAGCTCCTAGTCTAGCTTTTTAGGATTTATCCTCTTAGCAGAGGTACTGGTAAAACCCACAATTACCACTCTGGGGTATTTTAGGGTCCATATAACCACCAAGTAAAGCACTGCAACTGTCGACAGTAGGCAACAGAGCACTACTGCTACAGTAGGCAACTGTCGACTGGTATGAGCAGCGTGTGGAGCCTCGAGGGGTGGGATCAGACTGTGTTCCTGTGTGTGGGCTAGCATCTTGGAACCCCTTCCCTACAGAACTGACTTTGGGATGAGTGAATCATACTTGCCTGGAGTGAATGTGCCGTCCTGGGCAGGCCCACCTTGGGACGTATAGTCCTTTTGAGGGAGGGGTTGGGGGGATGGGGAGGGGGATTCTGAAGACTGACTGTGAGGGATTGCGAGTGGGAGGGGGAGCAGGGGGATACATGGATAAAAATGACATTTTTTTGATAAAAAAATTTCAAAAAAGTATGTATCATTATCATGCCCCATAAAGTTATTTATAACTCATTAATATCTCAGCTGTGTTTATTATACCCAAATGTTTCAGGAAATTTTTATAGTCAATTCACTTGTATCAATATCCAAATTTGTTCTGGACGGAGCCTATTAAATTTTTGTGTGCTGTTAATTTAAGATATTTCTCATATTCTATACTTGGCCCATTCCATAAATGATGTATGATTTTTAACAGGTTCTAGTTTTATCTCATATTTCCACATATTCCTATGAAAGCTTGAACAAGGGTAAGAGATTTTGTAAAGAATATTATATAGATAGGGTTACATACTTCCTATCACCTCATATCAAAAGAATACACCTTTGTATAATACTATGATCAGAAGTTTGAAGTATTGTAAATTTGATTCAATCTGGTCATTCAGCATATTGGCTTTAGCAATCATGAATGATCATTGTCCAGATATATAATTTCATTTAAATTCATATACAGTAATATCCTATACAGCAATTATTCAGCATTTATTACCTAGAAATGTTTTTAACATTCTCTTATTACTTACTTGTTTCTTTGTTATAATTTTTTATAGGAAAACATAATACCTGCCTGCTTTTTTTCAAGTTACATTTTTACTACTACATATCAAACCACTACATACAGCAGCTTAAAACAGCTTTTAGCACAGTGCTGGGAACTGGATCTAGGATCTTATACATGTGAGCCACATTCTCTACCACTGAGTTATCTCCTGAGCTCAGACATTTATTATCCCACATAAATCCAGTCATGCTCTGCTTAGGATCTTCTGGATATGGAAAAGATTCCATTTCCAAACTCATTTAGGTTTTGTCAGACTCCCATTTACTAATATGATAGATCTGAAATCTATTTCTTTGCTGGTAGTATTTGGGTCTAATTTCTATTGCTTGAGATAACTTATGTATCTCTTATAATGTGGCTCACTTCACTCCAGTAGTGTCTTGTAGAGCCTGCCTCACACTTTAAGGCTATTATTTCATCTTCTATCACTGGCTAGAGAAAAGTCTGTGCTTATTTTTACAAGGGCTCATCTAATTGGGTTAGCCTACTCCAAATAATTTTATCCTTTTGAGATTATCTAACCTTGGGCTTTGATCATTTTACTTAAGTACTGTGGTGCTTTGAATATAAATGGCCCCCACAAGCTCACAGATTTGAATGGGAATGGTGCTACTTGACAGCTCTTAAGTGAAGTGGCCTTTTGGGATCAAGCATGTCACTGGAAGTAGGCTTTGGGGCTTCAAATATTCAAGTCAGGCCCAATATCTCTCTCTTCCTACTACCTGTGGATCTAGATGGAGAATTCTAGGCTGTTAGTCCAGCACCATGTCTGTCTGTATACTGCCATGCTATCCACCATGATGACAGACTGAACCTCTGAAAGCTCTGATTAGGTGCTTTCTTGTTACAATGAGGTTTCTGTTCCCAACTAGCTCCACAGTTTGGATCCACCTGTGTCATTTATCTGGACCAGTAATCAAAAAGTCCCAAAGAAACACATAGATGTTTGGTCTATGACTTAGGCACATTGCTAGCTAGCTCCTTCATCTTAACTCAACCCATTCTCATTAATCTGTCCTGCCACATGGCCTGTGGCTCACCTGTGTGCCTTACATGTTTCTTCTTTTGGCATCTGGCTTGATCTGTCTCTGACTCTGCCCTCCTTCTCCTACCTATGCTCCTGCCTGTGGCTATAGTGTTTGTGGAGTCAAAACAGCTCCTTTATTTAAAGATTGATATTCATAGCATACATATCACCTCCCAGCTTCTGTCTAATCAAAAAGAAGTTTTCAATTTTAACATAGCAAAATTACATATAACAAGATAGCTATCAAGCAAGAGTTATAGTTACAGTATCTATGCTATTTGTATTTAGCAAAATGGAAGAAAATACTCTATCATCTACCTTATCCTTGTGAATCTAAAGTTTCATATCCAATATACCTTTTAAAATAACTAAGAAAAACTGCACCTATAACTATCTAATCTTCAGCTACATCAAAGACCACAGAAGGATGTATTTACCCAAGTAAACAGGAAGTGCAAGCAACTTCCAAAATCTAGAAATGGCAGAGATGACACCTATCTTCTTGGGCAGTAACCCAAAGTTCCTTTATAAAGTTGGGGCATCCATGTAGTAAGAGGTTTCTGGCCTGGACTTTCAGGCCTAATCTCAAGGTTTAGGACCCACAGACCCACAGATCCGCAGAGACACACAGATACATACGATAGTTTTAGGCTGATCGGCCTCAGGCCCAGGCATATAACTTGCTAACTCTGTACCCTTCATCTAACCCATGATTCTTCCTGTTCAGCCATGCGGCTCAATACCTTTCTTTAGAGCAGCATAGCTGTTCTCTGCTTCTTTAGGCTTCTCTCTGGCATTCTGCTCTGTGCTTCCTGTTTTCAGAGTTCTCTTAGTCTGCCAGCCCCACCCACACTTCCTGCCTGCCTTTGGCCAATCAGCGCTTTTTATTAAATCAGTGGGTGGGACAATTATTTACAATGAAGCAACACAATACCCCTATACATCCATCTTTGGCCTACAGGCCCAGTCTCTGGCATACTTTTCAGTGAAGCAGGAAATTTGAAGGACTGCACTGTCCATTCTGGCATAGTTTATCAGTTTCTTCTCTTTGAGTCCTAAAGAATATCTGACAGTTTTCTCTGCAAAGCAGGAGCCTGAAGGACCATCTTGTCTTATTCTGCCAAAGTTCAGAGTTCAATTTTCTATGGAACCTGCATGTCCTATTTTATATACACAAAACATGCAATGATTTCCAACTACCAATGTCAGTATTAATATTAATATCACAACTGATGAATTAAGTTTCATTTATTTTTGTATTTTTTGGCCTTTATTGTATATGCCAATTGGCTATTATTTCTTTACCAGTTTATTGAGGCACAATTCATCAAAAACATAAACAATTTTGTATAAAACTCAGAGGATTATAGTGAATCCATATAGCTGTACAACCAGAAGCATAGTCTGATTATTTATTTTACACAGTACAATTTCAAGATCTTTTGACAACACAGACAGAAACTTCACATCTGTGATGGTTAATCTTGACTGGACTGAGAAGTACACTGTTTATGTTACTGTAACAGGAGGTTTCTGGTCCAACCAGCTCCATGGTCCAAATCCTTCTGAAACTGCTTCCCCCTCCCATCCCCCCACCCCCCCCCCCACCCCCGCCAAAAAGTGACTCAGATGCTTATATTAATTTCATGCTGTTTGTCCTATGTTTTAGGCACATTGATAGCTAGCTCTTTCATCTAAATTCAACCCATTTCCATTAATCTGTCTGCCACTCATGATACAGGTAACAGCTTATAGTGGCGCCTGAACAGGGACTGGAGTATCTGAGCGATGGACAATGGATGCCAAACTGGTCTCTCCAGCAGTCAGGAACCAGGAAATGGGCCTTCCCAGGGTCCCAGCAGCCCCTTATCAATGGGGTTGGCCACTCCCCTTTCAGGAGCCCGGGACCCTGGATAAGCATCCTTGGATCTTTTCAGCCGACACCTGAATCCCACCATATCTCCCCCTTTTATCTAACTAAGAAGGTTCTAAACTAAGACTATATACAATAGGAATTATTATGAGGTAGTATCTAGGAGAGAATAATGCACAAATTACAACCAAAACCTAACACATATAAAGCACATCATATGTTTCTAGAATATGGGTAGATGGTAGATTCTATAAATTACTTCAAAAGGCTCATCTGGGAAAGTGAAAATGTAACATCTGAATGTTCCTTGCTAAGGGATAATAGGGTAGTAACCTTTAAATACCTATTCTTTAACCCCTTCAAGACCTGAGAAGGAAAATGTATCACCTGAAAGTCAGAAGTACATGGAAGTAGTGGCTTCCAAAATTTGGGAGAGGACAGTAACACAGCTACCTGGACAATCACCTCTGGTTTTGTGCTCTGTTGGAGCATCCATCATATTGGCTACAGGCCTATGGTATCTGACAGATCTTTTCACAAGCAGGGCAATTTTGGAGGGACTGTCTTATCCTGTCCAGGCAGGTTTCGTCAGTCTCCATCCGTCAACTTGTTTATCCAGCTTGGACATCATGTGTGTACTGTCAGCAATCAAGGTAAGGGCAGTTCTTTACCCAACTGGCCATTCTCTGCCAAAAGGACAAACTCCAAAGGAGTGTGCTTGATGCTCAACACCATCTCGGGAAAGGAGCAGTGACACCAGGAGTCGTCATCGTGTCTCTTGCGGCCGAATTTTAAATGTTAAATGCCATATTCTCTGGGTCTATGGAGTGGTTGAAGACTCCTGTCTATCTATGATATTCTAATCTGTATCTGAGATGACTGTCGCATGGCACCTTAAGTAATGTTGACTGCAGTTTTTTATCGTCTTAAGGATTAAACCCTATACTATAAAATTAGATTACCTATATAAGGGGTGTATAATCTCTGAACAATGACTTTTAGTATGACTATAAAACATTAGCCAGGGGTGTATATACCATGTAAAGTTGCCACAGTATTTTAGACATGTATATACATATATATCACCCAAACAGGTATATAAAACATCTTGTGCATATATCATAACTAGTGCAATCACACATTATATCTAGTATAGTTAAATGGAGGTAGTAATTGCATAGTGAACATGACAATAATGTGCAAATATTTTAAACAGAGGTAGAAGCATATATAAAATATAGCAATTACAGATTCAATTTTACCTAACAGTTACAGATTCAGTTTTATATCGATGTACAGGTTGCTTTGGTTATATAAAGCAATTTCAGATTAAACTTTGTACCAATGTACAAATTATCTCAATTAAACATATAAAATGATTTCACATTTGTATCAATATACAAATATCTATGCCAGTGTAAATTGCCTTTAGCTTAGCCCATATAGTTGGCTAAAATTGTTTATAGGTAGGTAGAACAATCTACCTTTATCTATCCTATCTATCCCCTTTCTCTTCTTCAAAAGAGATCTTTGAGGCTATATTATTGTGCTGTCCTCAACCCAATTTTAACTTATGACTATTCTATCTGAATAATAATTACCCACAACCCTCAGGGCACAAGACTTATTGGGAAAGGGGGCCTAGGCTTTCATAAGGTTGCTTCCTGCTGACTTAAGGGTGAAGACATCTCTTTGGGATCCTGTAAAAGCTAAAACAATGGTTAGATCCTAGTGGACTGACTATACACATCTATAACCATTCTCAGAATACTGGTTAACTCCATCTGGAATTTTTATTAGAAATGTGACCTGAAGGATAATCATAGAGAGCTATCTTGCAACCGTTTTTGAATAATCTATTTTCTAAAATCAATCATTGGTGCACACCAGGTTCTTGATTTCTCTATTTCTGCCTCTGTCTGTCTGCCTGCCTGTCTCTTTCTCTCTCTCTCATACTCTCCCTTTTATTTCTGTTTCACCAGCAGGAGTTGTTGCGGTGGGGGCCCCATCTTAGTTCCAGATTCTTTGTAGATAGCTGATAGGAAGAAATGTTTTTTACAATGGAAAACTTAAGCATTGTTGACACCCAAAGAAGATATTTATATCTTTTATGACTTCAGAAGATTGTATGCAGACGGGACACCACAATAGTCTGAGTCTAGACTTTTTTCTATTCTTTTCTTCTGTTCCTTTCTTTTTTAAATGAATTTTTGGGGGCAAGGTGTCTTTAAATAAACTTGGCTATCTTGGAATTTGTTGTGTAGACTAGGCTGGCCTCAAACTCACAGAGATACTCCTGCCTCTGCTACTTGAGTGTTGGGGTTAAAGGTATGTGCTGCCACATTAAGCTCTTCTTAATTAAAAAGTTGTGCATGTGCATGTGTGTGTTTGTGTGTATATGTGTGTGTATATGTTGGTATACATTCAACCACAGTACATGAGTGGAAGTCAGAGGACAACTTGTAACATTAGCTTTTCTAATTTCATTATATGGGGGCGTCTGCGGATTTAGTTCTGGTCATTACTTGGCTCATGTATCTTTATTCTCAGCCTCATTTCACCAGACCCTCTTACTTTTTATTTTTTAATGTTATAAGTTAGCATACAAAGACATGTCTCATTTTGACATTTTCATACATTTATACCATTATATTTTATTTTTACTCATCTCATTTATTCTCTATGATTCCTTATTCCCCTCTTCCTCTATTTTGCTAATCCCTGCCATCCCTGTTAAGTATTCTTTCTGTCTACTTTTATAGTGGCTTTCTTTCTTTCATTCCTGATTTTAGCGATTTAAGGCTTAAAAAATTTTTTTATCACCTCATCATAGGCCAGTTCCCTTAAACTCTTTAGGGAACTCCTACAGTAATAGGTTTTCATATGACTTTTTGAAAGGATTTTAGTGTTACTCATCTTTCTTTCCTGTGTTCCCTCTTCTTCCTTGATCATTCCTCCTTTGCCTCAACTAACCCTTCTAGTTTTATAGTTCCCTTTAATCTCTTTTTACATCACTGTCTTATATCATTGCTCTCTTGAAACCCCCCTCCTCCAATGGCTACTTACTAATTTTTTGACCTCTATGAATATTACAAATGAAGCGTACATATCTGAAGATGCAAAGATAGCATCCATAAATGAAAGAAAAATGTAAATATGTGTCTTTCTAGGGCTGAGTTATCTCATTCAGAATGAATGTTGCCAGCTCTGTTCACTTACCTGTGACTTTCATAATTTCATTTCTTCTTTATAGCTGAATAATATTCTATCATGTAAAATACAAATGTTGATGAAAACCTGAGACTGTTTCCAATTCATGGCTATTATGAATAAGATAGAAATGAACATAAGATAATCAGGTATCTCTACAGTAGGATATTTTGTGTATATATGTATATGTGTAGGTGGATCATGTAGTAGATTTTCTTATTTTTCTTTCTCTCATTCGCTTGTCTTATTGCTCTATCAAAGACTTCAAGTACTCTGCTTAAGAAGAAGAAGAGTGGATATTTTTGCCTTGTTAAAGTGTGATGAGCAAGAGGAGCACTGCCAAGAACAGGTGTCTTGTTAGAGTCATTGAAATATTTTCTTCATTTAGTAGGGTGTGGGTTGTGGACTTGCTGTATATTACTTTTATTATGTTGAGTTCATTATAAAGGATGTTGGATTTTGTCAAAGGCCCATCTTTTGGATGATATAATCATCTGGTTTCTGCACTTGAGTTTGCTTATGCAGTGGATTACATTTATTGATTTATATATGCTGACCATCCTTGCATCTCTGGGGTGGCTTGATCATGGTAAATAATATTTTTGATGTGTTCTTAAATTTTGCTTGCGAACATTTCGCTAAGAATTTTTGGATTCTCTTCATCAAATATATTGAACTATATATTGGTCTTTTTTGTTGAGTCTTTTTCTGCTTTTGATATCAGACTTTTGCAAAAAAAATTTAAATTTTAAAACCCACTTCATTTTCTTCTTTTTTTCCATTGTATTATTCACATTTATTGAAGAAGAATAACTCATTTGCTAGGAGAGTTGTCATCCATTGACAACTCTCATCATTTATTCAGTGCTATATTAAATAGTATTGGAAGATAGATTAACTAATAGCTCCAAGGATCCTAACAGTTTAAATAAAAATTACAAAATGTTTTGAGACCCTATTTTGGAATACAAAGGGTGTTTGTCTTCCAATTTCCATTCTCTGTAGTATAAGAACAGGTCATTCCTTCATCGACATGCATAAAATACATCACATTTTCTGTTCTGCTGATGTTATAATTCAATACCAACTCTCCAGCATATCACTTACGAGCATAAAGTATATCATGTAACCTCAAATCTTTAACAGTGGAAGGCTTAAACAAGAATAGATGCGCTAGAATAATGCTGCTTCCTTTGATGTGACAGCTGAGCATCCATCTCCCTCCCCTTAAGATGGTTTCTTCAGCATGTTAGAGCAGTGAGGATTAATTAGTCTCATAACCAAGTTAGAGTGAAGACAATGGGCACATAATACACATGCTCCAGTTTTTAAAAAAAATTCTGAATCTTGGGCAACTGTTGTCTTGTTAACTACTTTACAGTTTCTAAAAGCAGTTATTGTCCAAAGCTGGAAGAACTTAAGTCTTCTCAGATGAGCATGTGAATGAATGGAGGGAGGTAAACAAAAAAGAAAATTAAAAAAGATGAGGTCTGAGAGGAGAGCAGCCAGATAAGAAAATCAAAAAAGAAACAGTAATTTAAAGTTTATTCCATATATAATGCAGGTTAATCTGACTTTATGGTAGCTTCACATGGCATATTTCTGAGTCCATTCCAGAGATATTCTGTTGTACTTATCTGTCTGTTTTATAGATCCATGCAGTCTCTGGCACTAGAGGGTCATTTGGGTCTGGATCACATAGCAGTGAACTTATGGATAAAAGAACGTTAGAAATAGTTAAAGCAGGAGACCACTGTGATCTTAGAATATTAAGACAAATGCTAACATTACTGTTAATATTTGGATGATAAATTCTTGTATGCAACCTTAGGTGGTTTGAAGGGGTAGTCTGTAGGAAAATGAATTGTCAAAAAGAATACACCACCTTGACATGGGCTGTCATTAGGTCCCATAGGTGTGGCTTGCCAATGAAACATGGCATCTCCAACTGAACCTGCAGAACATTATGCTGGAGGGTCACAGGGCCAAATCACTAAGTTCCTTATTAATCTGTTTCAGCGCCATAGTCTGTGGTTTTCTCTGGGCTCCTTACTATCCCAACATGTACTCAAAGGTCCAGCCGAAACTCTTGATGATCTCAGAGGTGTGGAAGGATTGTCTCTTCTCACACCGGCTCTGCCAGACACAGGTGCAGAGGGCTGGAGCCTCCCTCGAGCTGCAGCCTCGGCCTCCTGCTAGTGCCTCCCCAGCCCTATGGGGCTCCTTGCTTCATTTTCTAGACAATAGAATAATTTGAAGAGAATTGATGTTAACTACTCTTTGAAGACTTGGTAGAATTCTGTGTTGAGTCCATCTGATCCTGGACATTTCCCATTTGGAATATTCGTTAGATGTTATGGGCCATTTAAATTATTTATTTAATCTAATTTAGCTTTGGTAGGCCATATATGTCTATACATTACTGATTTCTTTTAGAGTTTTCCAGTTTGCTAGAATATAGATCTTTTTTGAGAAAGGGTTTTACAATGTATTCTTAGTTGGCCCAGAAGTCACTGTGTAGACCAGGATGGCCTCCAACTCACAGAGATACATCTACTTTTGCCTCTTTAGTCCTGGGACTAAAGGCATGCACCATCACCTCCAGGGAATATGTATTTTAAAAACATGCCCTTAGAACTCTCTGAATTTGCTCAGTTTCTGTTGTAATATCTCCCTGTCACCTCAGATTTTATTAATTTATGTTTGGGGTTTCTGTAAGTATTGTTGGCAGTGAAATGATCCATGGGACAAGAATGAAACTTGGCTCAGTGCAATTTTAGTCTGACTCCTGTCAGTTTATTTTAGCTGTATTTAAGCACAGCAAAATTTGGCAAAAAGTTTTTTGATGACAATCATCTCAGTCCTATGTGTACAACAAAGATTAAGACATGTTTACGTTGAAACTCTTTATAAAGTACACATGATTTCTTCCATAAAGGTGAATTTTGTTGACTTAGAAACAATGTTCAAGAAAAGGGTCTAGAGAGAATTATAAAAGTAAACATAGTATCTGTGGGAATCAGGATTGGCTTGTCCTAAGATAGCATAGAAGTTACTTAGCTTGTTGCAAAGTGCAAGTGACATCTCTCATAAAGATGGGCTTGATGGACTGAGAAGCAATACTCAAGATTTAGGGGGGAGTCTTGTCTAAACATAATATTCCGGGAGATTCAGGTGAGGCAGGCCCTAAAGTTAGGAAAAGATAATCAGGTTGTAAACTACATCAATTCCCAGCATTCCAGGATTGAAGACAGGCAAGTATATCCTTTCTTTGAAGAGATAAGCACACATATTTCTTTTTCTGGTTTCCATAGTAGTGCTTATCTGTATGCACAATGACCTTATATCCTCTAGAAATTTGAATCTTCTCTTTGTTTTGACTAGCTTGGCTAGAGGTTTGTCAATCTTTTCAAAGAATCAGTTACTCATTTCATTTGATTGTTTGTTTCTATCTTACTAACTTCAGCTCTGATTTGGTTTTGTTGTTGGTTATTTATTATGATTAATATTATTACTATTATTTTGGTTTTGTAAGACAGAGTTTCTTTGTGTAGTCCTCGTTGTCCTGGAATATACTCTCTAGACAAGGATTCTGGCCTTGAACTCAATAGATCAAACTGCCTCTGCCTTCCAAGTTCTGGAATTAAAGATGAGCACTGCTCAACATCAGCCCTGATTTTGATTATCACTCCCCATCTATTTTTAGGGAGTATTAATTGTTCTTGTTTGTCCAAGGCTTTTATGTACATCATTATATTAATATAGGATCTTTCCATTTTTGATGTAGGCCTCCTTTAATAATGCCTGAATGCCACTACATCTCTGTCCTTTGATTTTCAAACAAGTTTTATTAAATATACAATATATCACCACACCACTAACAACTATCACTGTTGTGGTTAATTTGTGGTTTTAGATCTAATAGTATTTCTTTAGTGAAATTTGGTGGTCCTGTATTTGGTGCATATATATTTAAGAATGTAATATCCAGTTGGATGATTTTTTAAATGAATATGAAGTGTTCTTCCTTATCTCTTCTCACTATTTTTGGTTTGAAGTCTACTTTGCCAGATATTATAATAGTTATGCCTGCTTATTTCTTGATTCTACTTACTTAGAATCACTTTTTACACCCTCTCGCCCTAAGGTACTGTTTATTTTTAATGGTCAAGTATGTTTCTTAGAGGCAGTAAAAAGATACACTCTGCTTTATAATCTAATCTGTTAGTCTGTGTCTGTTCAGAAAAAAAAAATATGTGTGTGTGCCCAAATGCATGTATGTGCATCACATGTGTGCAGGAGCACACAGAGTTCAGATGAAGTAGCAGATCCCTGGGAACTGGAGTTACTGAGTGATCCAGTTCTGTTACTTTGTCTTCCACTCTTGATCTTAGTTTTTGACATAATCCTTTCTTGGATGAAGCTTTCTACTGAGATTTTTAATTAGAATGTTGGATTTTCCTTTCCACTATCATTTCACTTTGGGTTTTCCTCAATGATTTGGTTTGACTTGACTTTCTTATTTCATTCATCTCTTTGTCTTCCTTGAGTTTTTTTTAACACAGCCAAATTAATTCTTTTTGATTCTTTGTCTGGAAGTTTGTCTAGATCATTTTAATTTCATTTAGGGCCATTACTATGGAATTTGTAGTTTTGAAGAAGACATGTTATTTTGTGATTTTTTTCTTTCATTTTTTTTTCTGCATTGAGATATTCATATCAGGATTTTGTTTAATTTTCTTTCTTTTTTTAATCCAAGTTACCTTTCTTCTTTCAGGAGAAATGTTCACAGTGTTTAGGAGGAAGCTAATTGATAGCAACACTGAAAGTCAATTTTCTCTGGTATTTGGTGCTATAATCTCTATCTCAGGTCCTCTGCTTGTCAGCTACAATCTGATGCTTTTATTAGCTTGTTTTAGAAAATTAGAACAAATTTCCACTGGCAGTATGGATTGGTGCTGAGTCTCAAGGATGGATAGGGGAACTGGAGGGTTCAGTTAGGCAGTTAGCAGGAACCTTTGTCTTCAAGTCATGTGTAGTAGCTGAAAAGTCCCTGATGATGTGATAGAGAGTCTTTGGAAGGAATGAACTGAGATCTGATGATTCCTAGGTGTAGGAAGAGGGTCTTGAAGGAGGTGGCCATCCCTGGCAAGCAACACTAAGGTATGTATAACCAGAATGGAGTATCTGGGAAGAAGGGGATGCAAATAGCTTACTTGGTTCTCTGAGCCATGTGAGGAAGCTAGAGGGTCTCTGGTAGGGAGTGGGTTGGGATTTGGTAAATGAGAAAGACAGGAGAAGAAGGTGACATCTCTGGCAAATAGCCACAGGCCTTGGTCCACCTGAATGGACTTATTTAGTGTTTGTATCTGTGTGTGTGTGTGTGTGTGTGTGTGTGTGTGTGTGTGTGTGTGTGTGTGTTTACCTGCTGAGCCATTTCTCTTTTATAATGTTAGCGTTTAAAGCTTACATCCAATAGCTTCTGGAATGTGTATTTTTGTTAAATTCACTTTAAAATGTTTATCTTGTTTGTGTGTGGTGTTGGTGGTGGGACTGTACATGCATATGCACAGAATAGAGGACAATTTATGGGAATGGATTCTCTTCTCTTGTTGTATGGCTACACGGGATAAAACTCAGATTGTCACACTTGGCAGGAAGCAACTTTATCCTATGAATCACCTGACCAGCCCCATCTCAAAGTGTTAATTAACCTGAGATTTCTTCTTTGACTCTGATTATTTAGGAGTATATTGTTTAATTTCCACATATTTTTGAATTTCTTAATTTTCTCTTGTCACTGATTTATATTTTTTGTTTTCAAAATAAGCTTTGTATGATTTGCATGATAAATATATTGAGACATATTATGGCATGACATATGATCAAAATAGAATGTTCTACTTGAGAAGAATATATATTCTGATGTTGAATGGACTGTTCTATAGATATTACAGAGATATCTAAAACAAACTTTAAACTGTCACAAACTCAATATTCTTACCAAGTGTTTTAAAAAATATTAAAAAATAATTTATTTTCATTTTTGTGCATTGGTGTTTTGCCCACCTGTATGTCTGTGTGAGGGTGCCAGATCTTGGAGTTATAGCTAGTTATGAGCTGCCATGTAGATGCCGGGAATTGAACCCAGGTCCTTTGGAAGAGCAGCCAGTGCTCTTAACTGCTGAGCCATCTCTCCAGCCCATCAAGTGTTTTTTAATGATTGCTCTTCATATTATTGTAAGCCTTTATTAATTTATAGAGTTCTGAAAAAATTGACTTTTACCATTATTGCTTTTGTTTTAATTTCTTTTATGGAAATATAGATTATGAAATTTACTTAATTTGTTATTCCTTAAAAATATTGTAAAATCACTTGAAAGCCAAATGCACATGCTTGTAATCCCAGTGCTTGGGCAGTGGAAGAAGGAGGGTCAGGCACTTAAGGTCACCCTAGACCGCAAAGGGAATTCTAGGTAATAGAGCTGAGTGGAACCTTGCATCAAAAACAAAGTAAAAACACTGGGCAAAAATTCTCTGTGAAACTTGAGAGGCATCTGGTTCATTTCCTTTATTTTTTTCAAATTTAATGAATGTATTTCCCCCCCCCCCCTTGATTTGCTTGTTTAGACTTACATAAAGAATTTACTTGCTACCAGTCAGGTCTATGAAACAAGACCTGTTTTGAAAGATCTGGTTTTTATTATTGTCTCTTTATTTTCTATGGGAACTTTTTTTGCCCTCAAGCTTTTCTTGCATTGGCTTTGAAAGTATAAGGATTACAGGTGGGCACTGCCATGTGCAGGTAAGTTATGAGTTCAAATTAACTTTTGGTATATGCCTCATTGTTACTCTCTCTCTCTCTCTCTCTTAGTGTGTCTAAATGTGGTGTATATGAATGTGTATATGTATGTTTAGATGTGTATTGGAACTTGTACATGCATGTGAAATATATAGAGGCTAGCGGTGAATTTGGTATATGTAAGGATGACTTAGAATTTCTGATAACTCTCTATAGAAGTTATTAACAAAGAATAACTAGATGGCTTTCAGTAGGTTTATTAGTTACTTTTCTGTTGCTGTGCTAAAATATCTAAATATTATATAAGAGTTTATTTTGAATCCATCCTGGTGGAGAGCCATGGAAGCAAGTAGCAGGAGCAGGAAGCTGAGATCAAATCTCGGTCACATACAGAGAGCAGAAAAAGTAAACAGGAAGTGGGATACAACTATAAACTCTCAAAACTCATTCCCAGTGTCAAACTTCCTCCATCAAGTCTCTACCTCCTAAAGCTTACATGACTTCCTCAAACAATATTGCCAACTGGGGATCAACTGCACAAATACATGAACCTGGGGGGGGGGAATGTCTCATTAAAACCACTACAGTAGGACTATATACCTCTTTATATGTCATAGAGAATTTCACAAGCAGAGTTATTTCTATAGGGGAGGCATCCTCCACCAAATTATTTCATATGTTCAAAATTCACCCATTTTGTTCCCAGAACATGTTGACTGAACAAAGGCTTTCAGGCATGCTAGGCAAATGCTTTACAACTGAGCTATATCCTGTAGATGGATTTTCCTGTCCCACAGCTGCTCTCAAATAAACACACAGAGGCTTATATTAATTACAAATGCTTAGCCAATAGCACAGGCTTATTACCAACTAGCTCTTACATTTTAAGTTATCTATGCTCTGCCACCTGGCAGTACCTTTATTAACATGGCATTCATCTCCTACTCCTTCTATGCTTGGCTGGCGACTCCAGACTCTGCCCTTCTTCCTCCCAGAATTCTCCTAGTCTAGCTCTCCTGCCTAACTTTATTCTGTTCAGCTTCTTCATTAAACCTATCACAGTGGCATATATTCACATGCTGTAAAGGATTATTCCACAGCAATGTTCTCCATTCCAAATGACTCACTTTCTTTAACATCCTCTCTCCTACCCCCTAATTCTTGACAGCGTATGCTCAGTATGAAACACCCTGAGCTGTTCTGAAAAGAAGACAGTCTTCATCTGGAAAATGTATTTACATATTCCAGAGTATTTATATTCTGGGTAGCTATGGACAAGTCATATGCTATATCTGGAGACTAGTTTTTCCACCCATAAAATTGGAGCACCCCCCAACTTTCAGGGTAGTGACAAGCCCTTCAACATTCAGTAATACTGATTATTATTGTAACTACATGTTGCTTCCAGCTCAGACCCTCAGCTAGATTTTCTTCTGTGGAGCAATCTGGAACTATAACTGCAAACACACACACATACACACACACAAATTAATAAATTTCCCCCCAAAATACAGGTTAAGGAGAATAATAGCAGGACTCTTTCTCATAAAGCCTCTTTCACTCTGCATAATCTTTTGAAACCTCTATGTCTTAAGTTTATCAGCAATTGTTCCAGTTTTCTTTTCCTTTAACTCTGACCAAAGGCAGCTTTGGAAGGAAAGGGTTTATTTCATCTTATACTTCCAGGTCATAGTCTATCACCGAAGGAACTCAGGGAAGGAACTCAAGGCTGGATCCTGAAGACAGGAGCCGTTGGGGAATCCTGCTTGCTGGCTTATTCACTGGCTTGCTTACTGGCTCATTCTTATCAGCCTTTCTCAAAACAACCCAGAATAACCTGCATTGGAATGGGATGGTACTGCCCACAGTGGGCTGGACCCTTCTTCATCAATTAGTGATGAAGACACCACCGTGCCCTTCAGACATGCTTACAGGCCAATGTGATCTATGGAAATTCCTCAATAGGAACTTTCTTAGATGACTCTAGGCTATGTTAAGTTGACAATTAAGGTTAGCCAAGATAGTAGTGGATATATTTTCCTTTATGCAAATGTATCACATTTTATTCAGCCATTTTATTCATGGACATCTAGACCCTTTTCAGTCTTTGTCTAATATCAATATATCTACTAAGAACATTCAAGTACAAATGTTTGTAGGGATATGTGCTTCAATTATTTCTTGAATCAATACCCAGGAGAGTAATTACTAGGTCATAAGAAAACTGTATATTGAATTTTTTTTTTCCTGAGACAGCGTTTCTCTGTGTAATAGTCCTGGCTGTCCTGGAACTCACTCTGTAGATCAGGCTGACCTCAAACTCGCAGAGATCCATCTGCTTCGTCTTCCCAAGTGCTGACATTAAAGGTATGCCACCATCATCTTCAGGTTTTTTCTTTATCTTTTTCTTTCTTTTGTTTTAGATTTAACTTTTAAATAATCCTTTCCAAAGCCGGAACATCCTTCCTCATGCTGTTTCAGGAATACATTAAAGGCTAGTTGTTTCATAGCATAACAAACCGAAGAGGAGTATCTAACTCCATACGAGAGAATGTTTTGAGGTAAAATTTTTTTCTTCCTCATGCTAACTTCATTATGTATTTTAAGACCTCACACGACTCTCTGTGAATTCTTCTTCAATTTCTTATTGATTTTTTGAGAACTTAAAAAGTAAAATTTTGCATTTCTTTATGTGTGTGTTGGGGGGGGAGTTGAGGTGGGGAGGTGTTGCCCACAGAGGTTAGAGGATACCCTGAGGGAGATGATTCAATTTGGAAAACAGTCTTTTTGTATACTTATCTTTTTACAGTTTAAAACCAGTTGATGATGAGAACAGTCACAACACAGAAGAAAATGGATTTTCTTTGACGTTCAGTTCTAAGATTCTCCAAGGCTCGGGTGCCTTAGGGGAAGAAAAAGAAAAAAAAAAAAAAAAGCACCAAATATTTTGGAACGTTTAAATTTTTATTTAAAAGCATTCCCTTTGTACAGGTTCTAATTGTCAAGTTGTTAAAATTTTGTATTTTATGACTATTATATAACAGTAAATATTAAAGAGATAAGCTGCCTAAGTTCCAGAAATAGAGACTGGTGCTGTATTTACTGTGTGAGAATGGACCATATGAATACATACAATGAAACTCATTTTAAGAGGGGAGAAAGAAGGGTGTGAGCAGGCCAGAAAGAGATGTGGAAAGAGGGAGGGGGGAGAGGTACACATCTCAAGGGAATAGAGAGGAACAGGTGTTTTAAAAAGTAACACATGGCACATGTGTATAGAGACTCATTAGCCACCAAGCATGTGCATGGATTACACAGGACATAAGGCCCTGGGGTGACTAAGCATTTTGACTAAATGCATGATGGCTGTGGGACCCCAGAAATGGTTACAAGATGCTGGAAATGCTAACACCTGGTGATCAGGGTGCACTTGGAGAGAAGGGGTTGAGAGCACACAGAAGCCTTCTGTGTCACATCCTTGCATAGACTCAGGGACTTGAAGAGCACACATTCACACAGGACTCGACTTGTTCAAGTTTTCCATACTTTATGCTTCTGGAGTTTGCTTCTGCATCAAGACTCAGGTGATACCCATTTACCCACCAAGAGGCTCTGCTTTGTCAAGCACTTCATCTCAACAGTGAATTTCTTTTTAGACTCTCTTCTGGGTTACAAGCTGATTTACAGCATGTAAGGCAAAGGCAAATCAGATCTTTCCTAATGTGTGATCACATCCACTAAAACTCTTCCCTCCATAATGAAGTTTCAACTAAGTAACATGGCATGGGATAGCTCTGAATGTATTAAGCTCATTTGCCTAAGGCATGTTCTACTTAATGCTTCATAGTATTAAATATTGTGATTGCTCATTATTCATAGTAATCTCCAAATGAGAAAAAAAGACACTCCTTTGTTCTTTGAGTAACATTTCTGTAGAAACAATTGACTTCAGGCATTATATTGGACTTAACATTTATGAGAAAGAGGCTCATAGATAACAGCTTGGATATTTGATGAGTTAGTATTTCTCCTTGTGGAAATTTGGAAGATTCATTCTGGATTGTACCAAGGGCTGATAGTTCCCAAGTGATGTTCCCAGTGACATCTGCAGCTGCTCTTTTGTTGTTCACAATGATGTTGGCTCCATTTCTTATTTCTTCTACTGCATGGAATATGTTACATGATTATGCAGGTAGCCCACAAATAAAAGAGTCATGCATTTCAACAAAGCAAGCTGAAAAGGGAATTTAGATTAAATGAAGCTGACTTACCCATTGACATCTATTATAAAATCAGAAATTCATACTGCAGGGTTTGGAAAAATTGGTCCTTGGATATAATACATTTGTACTTAATAATGTAGCAGTGCCTGTAATGAGACATATTCAAAGAGAAAACAATAACTCTGTGATAAAATATTAACAACAGCACATTTGTTCTGACTACATGTCACATTATTTTAAAACCACTGTGAGAAGAACTATAAAGTAGTGCCAAATTCTAGAAGCCTGATTGTTTCACATGTGGTTTCCAAGTCATAATCAACTGTTAAACCTCTACCACTTCCCAGCCTTAAAGAGCAAAATACTTCTGACTTTATGCCTGAAGAAATCATCATTTTTTTTCCTGCCCTGTATTGGATGGAGAAGGAAAAGGAGTGTTTTTGTATCTTTGAAATTTTCATCTTGTGGCTGGGTTGGGGAGCTGTGCACACACTCACTATTCATTAGATGCATGCATTCATTTATGCATTCATTCATCTGACTGTCCACATACTCTAATACTCTTCCAGTGGCTACAAAAACTACATGTGAAGTTTCTGCTTCCGGGGAGAACAACAGAAAAGTCAGACTGACAGGCAGTCAGGCACACGGTGTTAATCAGCTGGGAGGGAAACTATGCCAGATCTAGACAAATTCAGAACCTCAAAATGGCAATCCTATGAAGGAAGCTGCCTACTGAGTTTAAAGAATAGAGCTAAAATTTGTGAACTGAAAGATTTCACATACAGTTTAAAAAATCCAACTTTTTAAAAATAATGATGAATGATCTGGCAGCATTAAGCATGCATTTGTGGGATAAAGCATGTGTTAAAATGGAGTTCTGGCTGTCCCTTTTGAGAAATAAAAGATTAAAGTTGACAAACTCACAGCAATCCTCATCACTATCCTTTGTTGCCACATGTTGGCATGGTGAGTTGCCATCCATCACTTGATTGTTACATTTTAGCATTAGAGAACTATTCTTTGGAGCCATGTCTTCATCTAAAATAGAAAAATAGATCAATCTGGTGGTCACTTGTTTGATGAAAATGGGAATAAGCATATTAGTAACATACGCTCTATTTGGTTTTCATTTTGAAAGATTGGACTAAAGATAGTAGGCATTGGTCCAATGGACAATGAAGAAGAGAAGTGAGTAAAGGGCAGTGCACACCATGTGCACAATGCCTCAGGAGCAGTGTGTGAGACTGCAGAAAATTGAGCATGACTGGAAAGTGACGGTGTCTATGATGAAAAAGCAAGAGACAAGCCCCAAAGAAATCTAAACCAGTTCTTTTCACCAATCTTGAGGGAGTGATTCTGTATTGGCCCAAACCTACTTCACTCTAGGCAGTAAATACCAAACCAATGCCATAGACCTACATGATTTGGACTTCAAATAGGATTTCCAAAAAACATACAGTATATTAGGAAAATTTTGATCAGCATACAGTATTTTTTTGTGCTAGCTAGCCACCAAACCACTTAGCTACAACCCTAGACCACTAAAAGTGAATCATAGTAGCTTAATACTTGAGACATACCTATGCTTTTAAAATTATCCTTTTTAACCTAAAGTGGAGGCTTAACAAGATGTCTTGTATTTTTGTTTGTTAAATTTGGTGATGTTTAATACTAGGTCCTAAGAGAAGTATTATTGACATTTTCCCCCTATATGTAACTTTGCCCATATTTATCTTTTTTCTTTCTATATTAAAACTTATAGGAGGAATTTCTTTTTTCTGTTCCAGAGGGAATTTCTTTTTTTCTGAGGGAATTTCTTTTTTCTGCATCAGAACCCACAAAAAAGCTTTCAAAATTGATAGTTTATACTTTATTAAAGAGAATATAAATTAATAAATATACACAACCTTGGAGCTAATTGCATTTACTAGCATTCCAGAGTCAAAATAAAGATTATTTCCATGAAAAAAAATCTGATTCTTTAGGGAATTTCTAAGCCATTGGTGGCCTCCATGGGAAGAAAATAGTGGGTTAGCTCAGAGAGGGATTTCCAGTTCCTGAAGATTTAGTGCTCTTAACAAGAAATGACATCAATTCATTATGTCATGAATATGAAGCCCTTAGTCAAATATCAGTCATGTATTATTTACCTAAAATGTGTCTTAATTATCCTCACATTTTGCCTTACCATTTTTCAAAACACTTAAAAATGAAGATGAGCTTCACTCTGGGATGATATCCAGGATATTTTCCTAAGGAAAAAACAAGGAGGGATGGGAAAGAAAGATTACTTTTATGTACCAGTCCCCCAAAACAATGATAGCTGGGGAGATGGGGAGATAATTTAGTGGGGGTATTGGAAGTACTTGTCATACATGTGTGAACATGAATTTAGATCCACCCCCAGCCCAAGTAAATGCAAATTGGTGTGGCGGCCCATTTGTAATACTACAGCATGGGGATAGATACAGGGTATTCTCTCTCTCTCTCTTTTTTTAGTATTTATTTAATTTTTTTCTCATATCCTCCACTGCTATCAATTCCTCCCCTTTCTCCTGTCCTCCTTCAGCCTCCTCCCACCCCGTTTCTTCATCCATTCCACAGGGAGGGTAAAGAATCCCAAGATGAGTCAGTTCAGTCTGGTATATCCAGTTGAGGTGGGTCCCAGGACCCCTCCCCCCAACATCCAGAGGAAGCTGGCTAGTGATACTAACCAAATAAGTGAGCTGTGGGTTTAATTGCTTCAATGAATAAGGTAGAATGATTAAAGATGACTCCCAACATTAACCTTTGGCCTCCATTGCACATAGTGCATCAGCTGAAGATGATCTTGAACTATGGATCTTCCTGCCTCTACTACTGAGTGCTGGTATTGCTGGTATGTACCACTATACCCCATTTATACAGTGCTGCGGAGTGAATTGATTTTGTGCATGCTAAGCAAGCAGTCTACAGTTTTTTCAGATGTAAACAAATACATTTCTGTAAATGGCTGTATATTAAATATAATGTACTATAGTTTACATTTTTATTAATAATACCATTAAGAGAATGGTACATACTAATATCCATAGAGATATTTAATTCACTTTTATAGTTGTGTAGTATTGCATGGCATACATTTATAAAAAAATTAAATGTATTTTCTAAGTAATAGATATTTTAGTTGTTATCAAACTGGCTGTTACAAACAGTGCTGCTTGTACATTTTTGTGCATGTCCAAGTGTGTCTGTGTGATCTATTTCTAGAAGTAGAATTGGGCTCATTTGTAATAAAAATTTAAATTATTACACTATTTGGGGTATGTACGTGTGTGTGTGTGTGTGTGTGTGTGTGTGTGTGTGTGTGTGTGTGTGTATGTGTGTGTATTTATTTGGTGGATTCATTCATACTTTTCACAGGTATTTTATCAATTCACAGTTCCAACCAGAGCAGTACTTGAGAAAGACAGTTTCTTCACATCTTTGCCAATTATTAGAGTTTGTGAGTCTAAGTGAAGAAAGTTTCTGTGTCATTTTCTTTCTCTTGTGAGCAATGAGGTTGAATATCTTGTTTTACATTTGAAAGTCATTCGTGTTTCATTCTCTCTGAGCTGTTCTATCCATTTTTCTTTTAGGTTGATGGAATTTTATTTTTGATATGTATATGCCATATGAATTGCAGTCATTTTTTTCAGCTTGCTGTTTGTCTTTTAACATTATGATGGTAATTTTTGCCATTCAAAAATATTGAATATGTAGCCATCGATATTTCCTTTACAAGATTAAATTTGGGTCTTTGGATATTTTGTAATTCCAAGAGATTGTCTGTATGCTTTCATTTATTATGTTATGGTTTTATTTTTGACATGTAAATCTAGGATCTATTTGTATTAAGCATATGCTCACCAACCGTCACCAATAAATAGATCCTAGATTTACATGTCACTTTTATCACATGCTAAATTTTTATAATTGTCAATTCTGGGCCTTCTAATCTGTTGAAATTATAGTCTGTTAATCATTATAATGTGTTATCTACAATAACTTGATGTTTTAGGGTTTTTTTTTTCTGAGACAGGGTCTCCTGTAGCCCAACCTGGCCTCAAATTGCTAAATAGCCAAGGATAACTTTAGACTTCTGATCTTCCACCTTCTACTTCCCAAGTATGAATATTACAGGCAGGTACTATCCTCAAAACCTACTTCCTTGATATTTTGAAAACTGTTTCTGTTTACTTTTAATTATTATTATTTTTGCTCACAGTTGTAGTTTGCTTTTATGTGGCAGTGATAAACACCATGCCCAGAATCAGGTTGGGGATGAAAAGATTTATTTCATCTTACAGGAAACAGTCTATCATCAAGGGAAGTCAAGGCAGGAACTCAAAGCAGGAGCTCGATGCAGAATCCCTAGAGTAATGTTGATTCCTGGTTTGCTTCCAGGCTCATGTTCAACTATCTTTCTTATATAGCCCAGGATGAAATGCCCTAAGATGGCACTGCTCAGAGTGAGATAGTCTCTCCTGTATCATTCATGAATCAACACAATGACTCAAAAACTTACCCACAGACTAGTCTGATTTATGCGGTCCTTCAGTTGAGGTTTCCTCTTTCCAGATGATCTTAGGTTTGTGTTATTGACAGATGAAGCTAATTATAACACTCACAAACTCCAAAGACATTTTGTATTTTTCCAGAGGAAACCCTGCCAGCACTTAATTGGCCTTACATTAAAGATATAGATTAATTAAGGGAAAATAAACTGTTTATATGATGCTGATTTTCATTATTCAAAACTTCACTATTAGTTCCCACTTTAAGTTGTTTGCATCCCTCAGAATATTTATCAATTTTTTTCATATACGGCATGCAGATATTTTAATCACACTCTTAGGAATTTCATCTTAAAGTTTAAAATCATATGTATGCATACATATTTGTATTTAGTGGGGAAGGGTTGTGCTCATGCCACAATATGCATGTGGAGGTCAGAGAAAAACTTGTGGGTATCGGTTCTCTCCTTCTATCATGTGGGTCTCAAATAGTCAGGCTTGGCAGCAAATACTTTTACCTACTGAGTCATGCCTCTGGTCTAGATATTTTATTTTTTGTCATATCTTCTGTGAATGAAATTTTGCTGTTGTTTTAATAGTTTTTCTGTTGTCTATATGAAAGGACATGCTTTAACTTTGTACACCATTTCTTTTTATTAGCACTTGTGGTGGTTTGGGAAAAAAATGCCCCCATGAGGAGTGGCATTATTAGGAGATGTGGCTTTGTTGAAGTATCTGTGACATTGATGGAGGAAGTATGTCACTATGGAGGCAGGCTTTGAGGTCTCCTATGCTCAAGCTACACCCAAATCAAGATGTAGAACTCCCAGCTCCTTCTCCAGTACCATGTCTGCCTGCATGCTGCCATGCCACCCATCATACCAATAATAGACTAAACCTCTGAACAGTAAGCTAACCCCAATTAAATGTTTTCCTCTATAAGAATTATTGGTTATGGTGTCTCTTCACAGAAATAGAAATCCTAACCAAGATAGCATTGAATCCATATATTTTAGTAAATTATTATATTTTGATGCAGTTTTGGCTGATGATTTGCTTTTTCTAAGTTATACAGTTGTGTCAAATGGAAGTAATGACAATCCCATTTTCTATGTTTTGACATTTCAATTATTTCTTTTGTTACTTATGTTAGGTATTGAACTTGGCTTGATGGTGCAGGCCTTCAATCTCAGCACTCAGGGGGCAGAGGCAGGTGGATCTCTGTGAGTTTGGGACCAGTCTGGTCTGTATACTGAGTCCCAAGACAGCCAGGGTTGTTACACAGAGAAACTGTGTCTCAGAAAACCAAAACCAAAACAAACAAGCAAAAAATTATGTTAGGTATTATCTTAGGTTAAGAGTAAATAAAAGTAGTTATATGAAGGTTTTTGACTATGCCAGTCTCAAATGAAAAGGCTACTGCTATTTGCCCATTAAGTATGATACTGGTTTTGAGCAACATATATACAGCACTGCAGAAAAAAACAGAAGCGGATATTAAATGTCGTGTGATTCTTCTTTAATATCTGTGAAGAAACTTATATGAATTTACTGGTTTGATCTGTTGATGTAATCAGTTTTTAGTAAGTTTTCTGAAACTAAGTCATTCTTGGCATTCCGAATTAACCTGTGTAGGCTACATGTGCTATTTTTAAAAACATGCCCTTTACTCTTTTAGTTAGGATTTTAAATGTATCTTTAGTTCTATTTAAGTCCTAGAGAGTTTATAAGGGAGTCTGTGAATCTCCTGATAAAATCTTTCAAAGTATGCATGTTAACTGCATGTGGTAGAAGCTAGTTGTTGTGGGGATATTTTCAAATACAATAAAAACAGCCAGAGATGTCAGAAGGATCTACCCACAGTCAGTCTAGGAGGATCAGACAGTTGTAACTCACACCTTTAATCCCAGCATAGGGAGTATCCTGGGAGTGGTGACCTACGACCTGAATCCAATCTGAGTTTGAGGCCATTTTAGTTTACAGAAGGAGTTCCAGGCTCCCAGGCAGGCAGTGGGGGTGCCACACCTTAACTGAGCAAAGAAAGTATTTAAGGCAGATATAAAAAGACAGAGGAGGCAGAAGAAGCCAGGAGGAGCAAGGTTGAGGAAGCTGGAAGACCGCTGGGTGAGATCTGACTGTGGTGTTTACTCTCTTTGATATCTCAGCCTTTCCCAGAGATTAGGCCCTGAGTTTCCTTTATTCATGCAACAAGTTGTGTATACATTTCTGATTCAACAGAGTAGACTGAGTATCTGTATGCATTTCCTAGTTTTTCTGAGACTGCTTTTTGTTTAAGTTCATTTTTTTTTTTTTTTTTTAAAAAAAGACAGGATCTCTGTTGTTCTTGCTGTCTTGGAACTTTCTATTGGACCAGGTCGCCCTTGAACTCACACAAATCCTCTTGCCTCTGCTTCCCATCTCAATTCATTTTATTACTATAATGAAACAAGGAAGCAAAATAGAAGAAACTTACTTTTCATATTATTCCAGAGGTGTGAATTTTAGGGGCTGCAACTGACTACAGGCTTCATGCTGATATAGAATATCATTCAACAAATGATAGGGAGTGATTCTTTTAATGCCTGTAACTTGTCTTAGAAAGCCACAAGGATTTAATGATGGATTCTCTAACCTCATTTTTTTAATCTTAGTCTCTTAATTAGAGATAAGAAGTCTTATCTCTAATCTCCACACTCAGATTAAGCTTCCATTCTTGTAATACCCCATAAATAGAATTACATATCAACACGTGAAGTCTTGGGAGACAAACTCAAGCCAGATCCAAATTGGAGCATCATTAAAATGTTTATAAAGGATGCTAAAAAAATGTGTAAGCCAATAACAAAGAAGGAATCATAGGAAATCAGGAGTTTGTGGTGGTGGGCGTGTGATCTGTGTTTGGGGGATGAGAATAGGTCCTAGAAGAGGAAAGCCAATAGAAAGTTGATTAATAACTGGTATGGAGAACTCTGGAATATAGCTTCTTGAACTTAAGAATATATAGCTGTGGGGTTAGATAGATGGCTCAGCAGTTGAGAGCACTGTTTGCTCCTCCAGAGGACGTGGGTTCAATCCCAAGCAACCATATAGCAGTTCACACTTGTCTGTAACTCCAGTTCCAAGGCTTCTGACACCCTCACACAAACAAAAAAACACCAAAAGGCATAAAAAAAACCGTGTAACTGGGGCTGGGATTAGTGGTACATGCTTTTAATTTCAATACTGAGCCAGAGGCAAGGGCAGGGGAAGGGGCAGGGGCAGGTAGATCTGTGAGTTCATGGCAAGCATGGTCTATATAGTGAGTTCCAGGACAGCTGGGGAGACCCTATCTCAAAAAAAGTGACCAAATTTAGGTGTTGAAGAGAACTAGTAACAGTAAAAGGTCTCTTAATGCACAGTGACCATGCATTAATTTGAAATCAAATGAATTACACACTTGACCTGTCTCTAATGTTTTCCTGTGTTGTATCACACAACTTTACTGCAGCTTGGTTCTAAACACAAAGCAACTGTGCATACTAGCATGCTACAGGATACCAACAAATGCTGCATGAGATACTTCAACTCAGATTTGAATTGACTGTATGTGGTAAGTTGAAGCATTTTTTTTTTTTACTACATACCCAAAGTCTTCTGCTTTTATATAAACATGTTGAATTAATTACAGAAGCTAGGACATTTATCATTTTCCTACTCTAATTTCTCAGAATGTATCAAATTTGTGTATGCTTGAATTGTACTGCTTTAAAATGTTTGATCAAAAAACTATGAATTACCAACTTAAATTTCACAAATATTATTAAATGAATCTCAGTTCGGGATTAATACAATTTTTTTTAACAACTTCTGAAATGGCCTTAAGCATGTCTGCCATTTTGAACTACTCATTTCTGTAATGTGACCTTTTAAGCATTGATGAGTATATGAAAATATTGATCAACTTTGAAACACATTGAAGCTACTCTACATCTTGCAGTATCAAATATTCAACCAAGATTTAATTTTCTTTACATAAAACAAAGTACATATATCTTCTTAAAATGTTAATTTAACTTCATCTTTAGTAAGTGGTAACTTTTTTACCACTGAGCTGGGGTTTCTTTGTTTGGTATTGGCTGTCCTGGAACTTGTTCTGAAGATAAGACTGGCCTCAAACTCACAGAGATTTGTCCCTGCTTCCAGAGTGCTGAGACTAAAGGCATTTGCCACCATACCTAGCTCCAGTTATATGTTCTTTTTTAAATTTTATTTTACTTTCACTGTTTTCTTTTTGTCTATGTGAGGGTAAAAGGCATGCACCACCAACTCTCAGCTGTGATAAATTTTATGTATATCAAAGATTAAAGGCATGGATCACCACATTAAGATCAAAGGATTGCTTTAAAATAAGTATCTTTGTCTAGTGAGATGACATAGTAGGTAAATAACTTGTTCTGCATGTCTAATAATCTGAGTTTCATCTCTGGAATACGTGTGAAGGGGGAAGGAGACTCCACATAGTTGTTCCGTGACCTCCACATGTGTTATGGCATGTATATGATTATTTCAACACTCTCTCACACATATACGACAATAAATACAAAGTTTATGCTTCATTATCAGTAAATATTTAACTTACACATTAGTTACTTTGCTGCTATAATTAATCATTATGACCAAGGTAATCTAAAGAAAATAAGTTCTTCTGGTTTATGATTCCGAAGGGACGAGTCCATGATGACATAACAGAAACATAGTGTCTAGGGAAGCTAAGAGTTCTTCAAATGACACACATAAAGTAGAGAGAAAAAGCTATAAGAAGGGTAAGGCATTAAGCTACAAATTTCTTTACTTGATGAAATAATTTACCAGCAAGGCCATATCTCCTTGAATACTGGGAACCAAGTATTCAAATGTCCAAGACTATGAGGGACATATGATGCAAATCACACAGTGTACTTTCTGAGCACCACAGAATCATGGGCATTTAGTCCTCATAGTCTTTTACACTCTTGACACTCTTTAAAAATCCAGTCTCTTCTCAGACTCTAGAAAATTTTCAATTATGAGCCTCTGTAAAATCAGAAAAGCAAGTAACATACTTTCAACATAAAATATTACAGAATATACAGTACTATTCCAAAAGTGAGGAATGGGATTATAATGAAGAAATAATGGACCAAAGTAAGGCCAAAACCAAGAAGGGTAAACACCAAATCCTGTAGCTCCATGTCTGGTATCAAAGAGCATAGATGGATCGGTTCTTTAGCTTTGCTGCCTGAAACATACATCTTTCTCTTGGGCTCACTACACTCTTTTCTTGTATCTCTCCTTGGCAGATATCTTATGAATCTGGCATCTCCAATATCTTGGGGTCTCTAGTGCAACCTAGTGGTCTTGCAAGCACCCTGCCCTCTCATGGCCTCATACAGGGAGTGTCCTTGCCTGGTCTCATACACCTTGCCTGGTCTCAGAGGCTCTCTGTAGCATTGGAGGAAGATTTCTATTATTCTTGATTCTTCTTGACTCTAAAACTAACACCATGTCAGCAACATTGTCTAGTTCAGCTCTCAGCTCAGGATGGATATCAGACTCTTGATTGACATTTGTAGCAGCCTCTCTAGATGCTTGTTAGGAGCATAAGACTTCTTTGGTTTTTATTAAAAGTTGGAAGATTAGTTAGATTGGATCTTACTTTGAGGACCCCTTCTTTTTGTTCCAACACAGATTAGGCTTCTCCTTAATGATGCTAATCTCCCCCCAAAATTATAGCCTCTTAGCACAAACTGATTGTAATGTTAAGCTTGATGTTTTTAATCTCTTTACACTATATATTTTGTATTTTTTTCTGCCCCATTTGCTCCTTTTCATTATAGACCTGCCTGGGTAGACAACTATGTGACAATAACTATACGATTGGTAACCATGGACTCAGATTCAATATTAGGGATATCTTAAAATCTACCAAAGAAACTAGTCCATTCCTTTTAAATTTAGCCCAGACAAGTTCTTAGAACAAGGGCAGAAAACAACTATATTCTTTACCAATATATCATACAAATGGTCTCTAGCACAGTTGCTCATTTTGTTCTCTTTGAAACCTCTGAAGGGCTCTACACTGCACTGCTTTTAGCAACTCTTCTTGGTTGCAACCTATTATGATCTCAACTTGCTAAGGTGATCTTCTCTATTTTCTCTTCCTAGGGGAATCTCTGAATGTCTCTCTTAAGTTCCTTCTGATCCCAAGCTGTTCAGGGGTTATGGTTTGAAGCTTGGGTATTATTTGCTTTTTGTCTGAAATCTACTTATGAGTGAGTATATCCTATGCCTATCTTTCTGGGCTTCTGATATCTTACTCAGGAGAATATTCTCCAAATCCATCCATTTGCCTGAAAATTTTAGGATGTCATTTTTTTTTTCTGTTGAGTGGTACTCCATTGTGTAGGTGTACCACAGTTTGTTAGTCCATTCTTCAGTTGAGGGGCATCTAGGTTGTTTCCAGGTTCTTGCTATTACAAATAATGCTGCTATGAACATAGTTGAGCTAATGCCTTTGGGGTACAAATGTGCATCCTTTGGGTATATGCCCAATAGTGGTATTTCTGGATCCTTGGGGTGATTAATTCCCAGTTTTCCGAGGAACCACCATACTGCATTCCAGAGTGGCTGTACAAGTTTATACTTCCACCAATAATGGAGGAGTGTTCCCCTTGTTCCACATCCTCTCCAACATAGGCTGGCATCTGTGTTTTGATCTTAGCTGTTCAGACAGGCATAAGATGGTATCTCAAAGTTGTTTTGATTTGCAGTTCTCTGATGGCTAAAGATGTTGAGTAATTTTTAAAGTTTCTTTCAGCCATTTGTAATTCTTCCATTGAGAATCCCTTTTAAGCTCTGAACCTCATTTTTAAATTGGGTTATTTAGGCTTTTGGCTTTAGTTTCTTGAGTTCTCTATTTTAGAGATCAGTCCTCTGTCAGAGATATAGGGTTGGCAAATATCTTTTCCCATTCTGTAGGCTGTCATTTTGTCTTATTTACTGTGTCCTTTGTCTTACAGAAGCTTCTGAGTTTCAGGACACCATAAAATCCAGCCTTACCATCAGCCCAGAAAAGATGGATCTAGTCAACCATGAACTGAAACTCTGAAATTGGGAACCAAGATAAATATTTTTCTCTTTTAAATAGCGTATTTCATGTATTTGTCAGTATTGGAAAGTATGGTGATTTGAATGATAAATAGCTCCCATATTTGTATTGGTTCCCAGTTCGAGACTCTATTTGGGTAGTTTTAGGAGAAATGGCTTTGTTGGAGGAAGTATGTCGCTAGAGTAAAAGGGATGGGGGTTGAGAATGGAAAGCTTCACCTACTTCCAGTTTTTTTTTTTTTTTTCTGCTTCATGCTTGCAGCTCAAGATCTGAACTTGCTGCTCCAGCTGCCATACCTACTACTTTCCATGATGGGCTCCTATCCCATGGAACTATAACTACAAATAAACCCTTTCTTCTCGAAGTTGCCTTGGTCATGTTTTATCACAGCAATAGAAAAGTAATTAATACAACAACTACAAATAATATAACTGTCACAGTTTTGCCCCTTTTATTTTTCTCCTTCTTTTTAAGGGATATTTGAGAATTATAGGTGTGTGGGGGACATGCTACACATGCATCTATATAGCTTTCATTGTACTTCGCTACTGCTTCTTTCTTAAATTTGGTAATGAGAGATCATTGGGCATTTGGGGAAAGATGATAACATCCAAGAGCAAGAAATATGATGGAAAATAGTTTTTCATTGTATTTATAAGAGGATTGAATAACTGAGTTCAATTCTAAACTGTCAGACCAGAAATTTAACAAATAATACTTAAGAATGATAAACTGGTATTATTTATCAATAAAAAAACAAATTGTAGAAGATTGGCAAATTGGCAAATTGTCCAAGGAAGGGCTTATGTAACATTACAATGTTTTACTCATGTGCATTTTGCTTAAATAAAAGACTCAAGACTTATTTTAACCCCCTCACTTCTAAATTTAAGACAGTACACATGTATCAAGCTTTATATTAAATGTGAAAAAATAGAAGGGAGTATGTGGGAGTTGTCAGTCAACAAAGCTCCCCAGGCCATTCTGATGAGGCCTTTCTGCCTTCAGCATAGCACTACAGACCAGAAGGTTGCTGGTTCATCCCTTAAGGAGACTGGGAAACAGAGTTTACTTCTAAACCATCATGTCCTCCATTAAATATGTATTTTGAGTTGTAAATAATGAGAAGACCCTGACTCAAGTTCAGTAATCAATAAAAGTAAATAAACCTAAGATTGGTCAATGATAGCTTAATCTGGAGGAAGGTATGTGTTTCTGGCAAAATTTGTAATACTAAGCAATTCTGAAATAGCAAGGAAGAAAAAAAAACTGGGTTAAAGGACCCAAAACAAATACAAAAAAATTAACTATTCCAAATCCTAATTTATGCTACTAAAGAACTTGGAGCACAGCCCAAAGAAAAGATCCTCTGCTGAATGTGTTTTACTGTTTTCAACTTCTAAAGTTTTCTTTCACAAGGTTTTTCCTTGTCCTGGCTCTTCTGATCTCATCTTAAGTGACATTTTAGTCAAAGGTTATTGATCAGCTTCTGATATGAGACACCAAAGACACTGTACTCAGGGAATGGTGGGGTGGACACAGATTACAAGCCATGAGGGTAGGATAACACTGCAGATTGGCTTTGCTGGGAAGCCGACTCTGACATATGTGAGACCAACTTCAGACCAAATAAGCAGATGTCTTTATGCAGAAAAATCCCATAAAAGAACCCACTGCTACCACCCTTCCCCATTTGAAGCCAGGATATGTTGAATTTAAATTTTATTTTTATTATTTTAT
The DNA here is from genome assembly GCA_033318265.1 of Phyllotis vaccarum. Classification (NCBI taxonomy): domain Eukaryota; kingdom Metazoa; phylum Chordata; class Mammalia; order Rodentia; family Cricetidae; genus Phyllotis; species Phyllotis vaccarum. The sequence continues at coordinate 134,811,299 of JARWLC010000013.1, read as the reverse complement.
TCCATCTCACTATGTGGCTGTGAGTGCTGGGATTAAAAGCATGTACCACCATGTCCAGTTTTAAGTATTGTGTACTAGACCTAGGGCTTAATGCGTATTGAGAATTCTGGTACAGACAATTCTGGAATGGTAGTGAGGAGAAAATGTGGGGGAAAGACTACCCTCCAGTTCCCCAAAAGCTTTAAATTGAATTATAATGGTACATGATACCTAAAGCTTTTCCAGAGACTTTACCTTTGAAAAATTGAAGAACCTGCTGTTTAGAACAAAAGGAACCTCTGACTAGCAAGTGTTCTATTGTAGTTGGGATTTTGGGAAGTAGGAGATTGCATAATTAACTGATTATCAGTTGCATTTTTGTGGCCTGTGGCTGGGGACATTTGAGAACATTTTCTAAAAGGAAGGATTGTTCAATATGAAGGCTAAATGTTTTCTGTGGCCAGCTGTTTTCTAAAAGAAAGGAAATGGATCTTATGCTTTTTTTTTTTTTCTTTTTTTCAGTTAAACTGTCACTATGGTCAATACTGCGTTGGGGGACAGAGTCTAAAAGGCCAAGCTAATGTGGGCAAGTTAGGTCCATTTAGTGTTTTCCTTTTTCTGACTTTCTTAGTTGCAAATATGAAAATACATTGTATGTTACTCTGAGAAAACTGGAATATGGTTGAAAACTGGAGTGGTTGAGAGCGATGATCTTACCGACTTTTAAAAGATCCATTTGAAGTGCAGACAGTTGCCTACTAGGGCTGCAAGAGTGAACATTGGAGAACAAAGGAAACAATTTGTAGCACAGACCAGGGAGCAAGTGATGGAGAAAGGATATGCCTCACTCTGGATACAATTCAGAGAAAGAACCAAGAAGATTTATTTGTATAGGAGTAGGCAGGAGAAAAAAAGAAATCAAAAGACACATTAGTGTTTTTCATGTGAAAGGATACTCATTTTTTAAAGGGGGAAGACACTAAAAAAAAAAAAGCAGAAGATAATTCAGATTTTAGTTTTGGACATATTGAATTGGAATGGCAGTATTTTAATAAAAATATTGAATAACTAGGTGAATATATAAACTGGGAATTAGGGAAAGGGGTCAGGCTCAGAAATGAAAACAGCAATCTTTAGCATACATGTGACACTGGGAAGATGATAAATAATTTCTTTCTCTTTATATTCAGTTTTCAACAGAATGTGTTAGTTCCCTAACATCATCTTCAGGTGACCAATGAATATTTTTAAATCTCTTACCATGAACCCACGACTTTAAATATATGCAATATGAGCCAGTTGTATAGCTCAGTGGTAGATCACTTGCCTAGCATAAGAATGTTCTGGCCTCCATCCAAGCATTATCAAAACAAACAAACAAATAACTAATAAATATGTATGTACACATATTGCACATATTTACATAGCTTATCTTGTTTACTTCTTACTCTAGATGTGGAATAAGTTATTTTTTAAAGAAACCCTTGTCTTTTTCAGAGTGTAAAATGGTTTGAATGCAACAAGCTAGACATTTTCGTTCCTGGATTAGTGATTGCTTCTATGCATTTTCAGTGTTGGAGCTTAGAAACAGGTCCCTTCCAGAGCAAGTATTTTATGAGTTCATATAAAATACTTCTATTTCATACCTATAAGGCTTTACTTAACCTCTTTAATATGAAACTTAGATTTCTGCTTATTCTGTCATACCAAAAAGTTTGGTCTCCAATCTCATCAACATGCTACTTGAAACAGCCTCAGTATTCCACATCATTCGCAGTACATGATTGTTACAAGAAGTTGAAGATGTTTTTGTATTTCTTTTTGCCTTTGGAGTGTATCCCCCTAGGGATGTATGGATAAATGACTGTATTTAAAAATAACTCAAAATAATTACGCTCTGTGGGATTATTCCACAAATTGGACAGATAATTAGTTTCCTGTGACTTTCAGTTTTAGGAACTGTTTCTTAAAATTTTAATTTTGTTTTTATATGAAACAAAATAGATGACTAAAAAAAATGAAACAATAGACAAAACAAGGTATAAACAAAACAATCAAACATCCGCCCCGACTCTCCTTTGTTCTAGATTTCCCTCAGTTTGGCTTTTCTTTATTGACTGTATTTCCACGTTCAGCTCTTGAACTGTGTCATCCATTTCATTACACTGCTTTTGTTTTCATAGATTTTAAAAAGAGATTTATTTATTTCCTTTTTTTGGACCTCTATCATATTCATAAATGGTATTTTAAAATCTTTGTCTTGTCATAATGACAGCCTAAAGAATAGGAAAAGATCTTCACCAACCCTACATCTGACAGAGGACTGAACTCTAAAATATGCAGAGAACTTGAGAAACTAGAGGCTAAAAAACTTAGTAATCCAATTTAAAAATGCTAAATTCCAAACTAAATAGGAAATTCTCAATGGAAGAATTCCAAATGACTGAAAGGCACTTAACATCCTTAAGCTCAACATCTTTAGTCTTCAGATAAATGCAAATCAAAACAACTTTGAGATACCACCTTATACCTGTCAGAATGGCTAAGTTCAAAAACACAGATGACAGCCTATGCTGGAGAGGATGCAGAATAAGGAGAACGCTCCTCTGTTGTTGGTGGGAGTGTAAACTTCTACAACCACTTTGGAAATCAGTATGGTAGTTCCTCAGAAAACTGGGAATCAATCTCCCCAAGGATCCAGTATTGGGCATATACTCAAAGGATGCACGTTCTTACCCTAAGGACATCAGCTTAACTATATTCAAAGCAGCATTATTCATAATAGCCAGAACCTGGAAACAGCATAGATGCCCCTCAACTAACAAATGAATTAAGAAATTGTGGTATATTTGCAGAATGGAATACCTACTCTGCAGTACAAAACAAAATGACATCCTAAAATTTTCAGGAAATGGATGGATCCGGAGACTATCATGCTGAGTGAGGTAATACAGACCCAGAAAAATAAACATAAAACAAAGAATAACCGGGCTACAATTCACAAGCCCCAAGATGCTAGGTAACGGGAAAAACTTAAGAAAGACATCCATTGATTCCCCTGGGCAGAGGAAATAGGGAAGATCTCCTGAGTAAATTGGGATCATAATGGGGAGCAAGCAAGGGGAGTCGAGAAGAGATCATGAGCAAAGGAGATGGTTGAGGGGGAGGAGCAACAGAGAGGGATAACTGTAGTAGTAAGTTTCTGGCCTGTCTGGCCTGTGGTCCAGACCCATAGTCCCACAGAAACACACAGACACTTATATTAATTTCATGCTGATTGGCCTATGGCCCAGGCATATCATTTGCTAACTCTTAATTCTTGTTTTATCTTTATTTATTTATTTATTTATTTTTATAAAAAATGCTTTTTTATCCATGTACCCTCCTACTCCCCCTCTCTCCCCCAATCCTTCACAGTCAGCCTTCAGCTTCCCCCCTTTTAGTCCCCCCATCCCCTCTCCTCAAAAGGCAAGAAGTCCCAAGGTGGGTCAGCTCAGCTTAGCACATTCACTCCAGGCAAGTCTGATTTCCTTATCCCAAAGTCAAGACTGAGTTAGGTGTTCCTATGCAGGAAATGGGCTCCAAGGTACCAGCCTACTCACAGAACATTCTCTGATCCCATCCCTCGAGGCTCCATATACTGCCCATGCCAATCAACAGTTTCCTACCCTTGGAGCACATAGCTACTTTTCCTGATGGATCTCAGTGACTATTCTTGATTTAGTGAGCTCCCCAGAACTCAAGCTATCCATCACTGTGGGAATTTTCCTCGTAATCCCTATTCCTCATAATCCTTACTCATACAGACTCTCCTCTCCTGCTCTCAGCTGGACCAAGAGCTTGGCCCAGTGCTCAGCCATGGATCTCTGCCTCCACCTCTATTCATTGTTTGATGTAGGTTCTGTGATGACACTTAGGGTGGTTATTCGTTTTATTATAGGAGAAGTCTTGTTTAGGCACCCCCTGCACTATTGTTTGGAGTCCATTATGACTCCAATTTGCTAAGGTTTTCTTTTCGATTTTCTCTTCTTAGGGCAATCTCTGGATGTTTGTTTGATCTCAAACTTTTCAGGGTTTGTGGTTTGCAGCTTAGATATTTTTTCCTTTTTGCCTAAAATCCACTTATGAGTGAGTACATTCCATGCCTCTATTTCTGGGTTTTTGATATTTCGCTCAGGAAGATATTCGCCAAATCTATCCATTTGCCTGAAAATTTCAAGATGTCATTTTTTAAATTATTTTTTTTACTGCTGAGTAGTACTCCATTTTGTAGATGTACCACAGTTTGTTAATCCATTCTTCAGTTGAGAGGCATCTAGGTTTAGCTAAAATGTTTATAAGGATATTGATAGATAAATGAGAAAGACGACAGCCTTATTTTGTTCCTGATTTTAGTGGGAGTGATTTGAGTCTTTCTCAATTTAGTTTGATGCTGGTTGTTGGCTTACTGTATATTGCCTTTATTATATTTGGGTATTTTCTCTGTATTCCTTATCTCTCCCAAACTTTTATCATGAAGGAGTGTTGGATTTTATCAAAGGCTTCTTCATCATATAAGGAGATGATCATCATGTGGTTTTTTTCTTTCAGTTTCTTTATATGATGGATGACATTCACAGTTTTTCATATGTTGAACTATCACTGCATCTCTGGGATGAAGCCTACTTGATTGTGGTGGATGATGTTTTTTTGATATGTTGTTGGATTCGGTTTGCCTGAATTTTATTGAGTATTTTTGCATCAGTGTTCATGAGGGAGATTGGTCTGTAATTCTCTTTCTTTGGTGCATCTTTGAGTGGCTTGGGAATCAGGTGATTGTGGCCTCATAAAGAGTTCATCAATGTTCCTTCAGTTTTTATGATATGGAAGAGTTTGAGGAGTATTGGTATTAGTTCTTCTTTCAATGTTTGGTAGAATTCTGCACTGAAACCATCCCGTCCTGGGGTTTTTCTTCTTGGGAGACTTTTAATAACAGCTTCAGTTTCCTTTGGGGTTATAGGTCTGTTTAGGTCTTTAATCTAATCTTAATTTAATTTTGGTAAGTGGTACCTGTCCTGAAAGTTGTCCATTTATTTTTTGGTTTTCTATTCTAGTGGAGTATAGATTTTCAAAGTATGACCTGATAATTCTCTGGATTTCCTGGGTGTCTGATAATACATCCCCCTTTTCATTTCTGATTCTGTTAATTTGGATACTCTCTCTCTTTGCTTTTTGGTTAGTTTGGATAATGGTTTATCTGTCTTGTTGACTTTCTCAAAGAACCAACTCTTTGATTCATTGATTCTTTGTATTGTTCTCTTTGTTTCTACTGTATTGATTCCGGCCCTAAGTTTGATTATTTCCTGCCATCTACTCCTCCTAGGTGAGTTTGCTTCTAATTGTTCTAAAGCTTTCAGCTGTGCTGTTAGGTCTCTCGTGTGAGATTTCTCTGGGTTTTTCATGTAGGCATCTAGTGCTATGACTTTTCCTTTTAACAGTGCTTTCATTGTGTCCTATAAGTTTGGGTATGTTGTAGATTCATTTTCATTAAATTCTAGGAAGTCTTTGATTTCTTTCTTAACTCCTTTCATGACCCAAAGGAGATTCAATTGAGAGATGTTTAGTTTCCATGAATTTGTAGGTTTTCTGTGATTTTTGTTGTTGTTGTTGAACTCTAACTTTCGACCTTGGTGGTCTGATATGTTACAAGGAATTATTTCTATTTTTGTGTCTATTGATATTCATTTTATGGTTGAGTGTGTGGTCAGTTTTAGAGAAAGTTCCATGGGGTACTGAGAAATATGTATATTCCTTTGTGTTATGGTGGAAGGTTTTGTATATCTCTATTAAGTCCATTTGTGTCATAACATTTTTTAGATCCCTTATTTCTCTGTTGATTTTATGACTAGTTGACCTATCCAAGGGTGAAAGTGGGGTATTGAAGTCTCCCACTATTAGTGTGTGGGGTTTGATGTGACGTTTAAGCTTTGGAAGTGTTTTATATATGTAGGTGCACTTGTGTTGGGGGCATAAATATTCAGGATTGAGACTTAATCTTGGTGGATTTTTCCTGAGATGAATACATAGTGTCTGTCCTGGTCTCTTTTTATTGATTTTTAGTTTGAAGTCTATTTTGATGAATATTTGGAAGGCTATGCCAGCTTGTTTCTTAGAACCCTTTGATTGGAAAATCTTTTCCTAACCCTTTACTCTGAGCCTGTGTCTGTCTTTGAAGTTGAGGTGTGTCTCTTATATGCAGCAGAAGGATGGTTTCTGTTTGTATGTCTATCATGTTAGGATGTGTATTTTATAGGTGAATTGAGCCCATTGATATTAAGCGATATTAATGAGCAATGATTGCTATTTCCTGTTATTTTTCATGGTATCTTGTGTTTATTTTCTTTCTTCTATGATTTTGTTGATTATATTTTCTGTGCTTTTGGGCTGATATTCTTCTCCTTCTTTGATTTTGATTCTAATTATTCTCAGGTTTTTTTCTTTTCATGGTGTCCCAGATTTCCTGGTCATTTTGTGTTATGACTTTTTTGGTTTTAGCATTTTCTTTGACTGACGTTTCTATTTTCACTATTGAATCTTCCACTCCAGAGATTCACTCTTCCATCTCTTGAATTCTCTTGGTTATGCTCGCACCTGTAATTCTGGTTCTTTTCTTCAGGTTTTCTATTTTGAGCTTTGCCTCAGTTTGTGCCTTCTTCATTGCTTCTATTTCAATTTTTAATTCCCGGAATGTTTCTTTCGCCTGTTTGTTTTCTTTTTCTTGGTTTTCTTTATTTTCTTTCAGGGATTTGTTCATCTCTTCCAATTTTTGTTTGCATTTTCTTCTATGTCTTTAAGAGAGTTTTGTATATCCTCTTTTAAAGCTTCTATTATATTCACAAAGTTGTTTTTAAGGTCATCTCCTTCTGTTTCCTCTTCATTGTTATGCTCAGTTCTTGATATTGTAGAACCACCAGCTTCTTCTGGTGACTTCTTGTTGTTCTTTACATTGTTATATATATTTTTTCACTGGCCCCTGCCCATTGCTTCCTTGGTTTACTCTTAGTCAACTCTTGATTGGCTCTTAGTCAGTTATGAGTCTGAGGGCTGAGTGTCTCCAGTAATTGCTGGGGCTGTCCTTATTTAGCTCTTAGTTGCCTGTAGGCCAAGGAGCTGTGTGTCTCCAGTTGTTGATGGGGTGTTTCTTAGTTGGCTCTTAGTCAGCTGTGGACCAGGGGGCTTCGGGTCTCCAGTTGGTGTGTGATGATGTAGATTGTGGTTTGGGCAAGGTTTGGCCCGTGGCATGTCCCTCCAGCTTGTTTTGCTGGGGATTGGGCTTAGGGGGTGCTTTCCAAGGTTTCTTTGGTTTAGGGTGGAGCTGGGTGTGGTTGGGATACCAGGGGTTGTGTTCCAGGACCAGGGTTCAGACCAATGTCTCTGTTTGGCCTGAGGGTTGGGGTACCACTCACCTCTTAGCTGTGGACTGGGAGGGAGGCTTCTGTCATTCCAAAGTCTTAAACAAACCCATGATTCTTATCTTTTCAGCCATGTGGCTTGGTACCTTTTCTCTGCAGCATTTTAACTTCTTTCCTCTGTGTCAGCTGGCATCTCATCTGGCATCTCACTGGTGTTTCTCTGCCATCTCTGCTCTGCTCTTCATGTTCCCAGAGTCTTCTTAGTGTGGAAGCTCCACACACACTTCTTGTCTTCCTTCAGCCAATCAGCATTTTTATTACACCAGTAGGCCGAACAATTATTTGCAATGTAACAGAACATAGTCCCACTACAGATATCAAAGAAATGGATATTGTGATAGAGGGAGCCGTTATAAGGTTAGAGAGAAACCTGGTGCTAGGGAAACGTCCAAGAACTCATAATATTGTCCAGGCTAGGACTCCAAGAAATAGTAGAGAGGGTACCTAAACAAGACTTCCCCTATAGTCAAATTAATGACCATTCTAATTGTCATTATAGAATCATTATCCAGTAACTAATGGAAGAAACAGAGTTCCATAGCGAAGCAGTGGGTGGAACTCCTGTTTCAGCTGAAGAGAGAGAGAGAGAGGAGAGAGTATATGAGCAAAGGATAAGGATCATGAGGAGACCCACAGAGATGGCTGACCTGAGCTATTGGGAGCTCACTGACTCTGAAATGACAACTGAGGAACCTTTATGGAAAGGAACTAGGCCTTCTGAATGTGGATCACAGTCCAAAGATGTAGGCAGTTTGTGGAGCTTCTTGTGCAGTAAGACCAGAGTTCATTTCTGGTGTATGAACAGGCTTCTTGGAGCCCATTCCTTCAGAGGAATATCTTACTCAGCCTTAACACTGGGATGAGGGAGCTGGACGTAGTTCAACTGGATTTGCCAGACAGAACTGACTCTCCTTGGGATTCTTTGTCTTCTCTGGGGAATGGATGGGGGAATGGGGTGGAGGGGAGGTGGAGGGAGGACAGGGAGGAGGGGAGGGAGGGTGGCAGTAGTGGGTATAAGAAAAAACTTTTTAAATAAGAAAAGAGCTAATAAATATTAAAAATGAACTTTGTCTTGTGCTTTAGCCATGTTGTAGTTCTCAAGGCTTACTGAATTTATCACCTATTTTAAATGCTTCATGGTAATTTTAACCATCTGAAATTTCCTCTTTATTATTTTGAACATGTCTTCCATCAGAGTGGAGACTGTCTCAAAGTGGTTCTTTCCTAGCAATTGAAACAGAGCCTGACACATAGTAGGCACTCAACCAACAAAAATGTGATGGTCTGGGAGATGGCAAACTGTTTGATATTCAAACATGAGAATCGAGTCTGATTCTCATCATACATTGTGATCCCAGTGCTTGGAAGTGGAGACAGGAAGATCCATGGAGCTCATGGGCCAGCCAGTTTAGTCAAATTGATGATCCTCAGGTTCAATTAGAGACCATGTCTTAAAATCTGTGTTAGCAAGAGGGCAATTGAGCAAGACAGTCAAGGCTGTCCTCTGGCCTCCACCCTTACATGCACAAACATACATGCAAACACACACAGTTTAGAATAAATAAATGCAGGCATGCATGACTGACTGATTGACTGATTGAGTACTTTATGAGTGAGTTCTACCTGAAGAAGTAAATTTTTTATTTTTGGACAAGCTTCTTGTAGGAAGCTAATTTATAGTAGGGATCCAGCATGAAATAAGTAAGGTTTGATAACATATCTCAAGGAACTTAAGTTTTTGGAAATTTTCATCAGAGTTCTTATTTTTGAGAGTCTTTCTGACTGAAAGAGTAACCCTCTCCTCATTTATGTGGTGTGTGTGTGTGTGTGTGTGTGTGTGTGTGTGTGTGTGTATGCCCACATATATATGTGTTTTAAAAAAATAATCTAAGGAATTAAAATATCCTAATAATTGATAATATTTAAGATAACTTCTTTAACCAATTCATTTTCCAGCATTTAAGAAAGAAAAACTTAGTGTGTGTCTAGCATTATGGTTCCATGCTGTGCTATTTTGCTAGCATGCTTCCATTTTATGTTACAAGTGCTATGTCAGGCTGTTCCTAGAAATAGATTAGGTGTAATCTATACATCATTAAGGCTTACATGTCCTCCAGCATGCTTTTTCAATCAACAACACAGACAGATGAAGGTTATAGTTACCATGTCCAAGAAAACCTTTCTGCTTGCCAAAAGTGTAGCAAGGACCTAATAATATTTATTACTACTCTTTAGGATTTGTAGCAGCCTATGAGGGTGGGCACAACGGTGTAGAAAGCAATAAGATTACAGAGAATAAATCGGTACAATAAAGTCAAGGAAGGGGCTATGATAATACCTTGACTCAGGGACTACTGATCATTTATGCACAGGAAATGATTCCATTCACATACCATATGGTACCTGACAAATACAATGAATGACCTAGGCCTAGTTATGAGACTTTTATAGCAGAGCTTTTCTGGATTAATCAATTCTTTCTTTTTATAATTAAGACTCTTTTCAACTTATAGCACCTTTAAGAATTATTTTATTTTGTTAGTAAGATAATTAGTATCTTCTAAAAAATACAAAGAATCAGCATATTTAGAAGCAACACAAGTTGTTGCTTCAAAAATCATCAATGTTAGTGTCAAACACTACTATTGGTTCACTCATGTGATCCTTATTTTGTTTGAACTTCAATTTCCACAACCATAAGATGAGAACAATAGTAACTCAATTCTAGAGCCATTGTAAAGAATAAAGGAACTTGAGTTTTCTATTTGAGATAACCTTTCCATAATAAAGCACCTAGAAATCATGGATAAAATATAAACTTCCAGGAAAGTAAAGAAAGTTTCTAGGATCCAGGAAAAAAAATAGAAAACGGAAATCATAATGATAGGCAAGCCTTCAAATTACTTGATGCCACTATTTGGAATGTAGAACTCTGATTCTTTGAAATAGCTTTCTTACCATTATTAACTGTGTTTGTTTGGGAATGGTTGTGTACTCCACTGTCTACATATGGTGGTGAGAGGACAGTTTGTGGGAGTCAGTTCTCTCTTTTTACAGTATGGGATTCAGGGAACTAACTCAGATAATCAGTCTTGGCCATTTCACCAGCCCCTCTGATTCTTTTTAATTTTTGGAGATAAGGTCATACTATGACCTAGAACTCACTATGTAGAGCAGGCTAGCCCACACCTCACAGAGATCTACCTGCCTCTACCTCCAGAGTGCTGGGACTAAAGATGTATGCCACCAAATTTTCACTCTCCTTCTACTTCTTAATATATGCACAAGGATACAAAGCAGAGGGCCCACAGATGGGATTCAAAGTACAACTTCACATGAAATCAGAACCCTCTAAGAACTGTAGATTGGGGAAATGGTGGTCCAGAGAAACAATCTGCTAATGCGAGAGTAGAAAATGAGCCTTGTTTGTCTCAATTTTTCCTCCAAATGGAAGAATGAAGTAACGTCTACATATGTGTAAATATGAGCTTGTCCTCACGTGTTTGGCATTCCTAATTTTCTCACTCCTTATCTGAGTTCTTTCACATTTCTATAGCAAATTGTCTAAGATAGGGCAATTTATAAACAGTAGAATTTTTTTTTTGTCACGGTTTACGAGCCTAGGAAGCCCAAGATCAAGCATTCAACAGTTTACTGTCTGGTAATATTTCCAATCTGATTCCAAAATGGCATCTTATTGTGTTTTTGAGAGGGTGAGTGTTGCATTCTTATATGCCGGAAGGGATGAATTCCCTCCCCTAGTCTTATGCATTTACATGCACACACACACACACACACACACACACACACACACACACACACACACACACACAATTTTTTGATATGTGTTCTCATGTATCTCAGGCTGGCCTCAAATTCCACATGTAGTTGAGTCAGGCCTTGACTTTCTGATCCTTCTCCCTTTACATCCAAATGCCCAGATTATAGGCATGTGCCACTACATAAGGCTCTCAAACCCCTTTATAGGGCAGAAAACTATTTGTTTAGTTGCTTCAGTTGAATCGAGGGCCTTAATAATGATGAGCACACATTGTACCACTGGACTTAGCCTGCATTACTTCACTTATTATGAAGAGACTCTCATGGCCTAAACACTACCTCTATTTCTTCACTGTATTAGGATTAAATTTCAAATTAATTTGGGAGAGATATGTGTATTAAAACCACAGCACTTATGAAATTCAAGAGATAGATGACCTGGGTTCATGTTCATAACACTTCATCATGGCAGTTTATTTTATATATATAAATTTATATATACTACATAATGCATATATGTATTATATGACATTTTCTTTGAAGGAACTTGAAGAAGAAACCCCAGCAAAATTGTACCTTCTTGGATTTCTTATTTAGAGAAATCAAATTCAAGCTATAAAATGATATATTTAAAAGGTTGTTTTAAATTTAATTTTATTGATTTATTCAATGGACCTGAAAGCACATCAGATATATGCAATGAAAAACCTTTTTGAATTACAGTCTATAGTCATACAATTCTCTTTCCATGGGCATTAGATTTGTTTCTTAGTTAATATGGTGAAACACACATTCCACAATTGTGGATACATTCCACAATTACAATGTATCAAAGAAATAGAAAAATATATTAAAAGGTATTTTAACCAAATACACTTTTAAAAAAGGTCAAATAACATATTTAGAAGTGAAAAATATAACACTTAAAAGTGAAGAACTTCAAGGACACATTACTAATATAATAAAAACATAAAACATATACTCCTAGTAAAACTTCAGAACATCAGACCATAGAACACTATAAAAATTTCAAAATTTTGCTGGCCATGGTATCATATATAATTTTAGCACCCAACAAGCTGAGACAGAAGTATTGTTATGAGTTTGACGCCATAGTAAAAGAAAATTGTTTTCCTATTAAAGTTAACTAGCCAACCAGGGCCCATAGTCCTTTTTTATGCAAATCTTTTGACCTCCCAGACCTGGTAAACGTTTTGGAATCTGGCAGCAGGGAAAATTATTTTTAGACTTGGCATTAGCCTTAGGAAGTGAGGCCAGTGGCCTGAGTTTTACTTAAGATGAAAACTGATATATAAGAAAATAAATGGTAAATAACATGCAAGGTAGATGGCCAATTGGAGTTAGAGTAGTCTAACTTTTTTACATTGTTGATGAAAAAAGATAATAAATAACATTAGATGTTTTTCTGTTGAAATAAAGATTGGATTTAGGGCTTGTACGTGTTAGGCAAGCGTTCAAGCATTAAATTACATCCCATCCCATACAATTATTCGTTAAGGGCCAGTAAGATAGCTTAGCAGGCATAAAATAAAATAAGAATGCAGAAATAATTCCCAACACTCCATCAGTCATGCTGTACATCATCTATGTATTCTTAAGTGTCAGAAACTGTGAACGAAAGAAAAGAAAATTCCAGTTTGTGCTTTGCATTGGTGATGTACAATGCTTCTCAGAAAGACTGAAGATGGGAGTTTAGGAAAAGATATTTAGCATGCTCTAGGTTCAGGGCTCAATCCCCACCACTACGTACACTTGAAGTGGTGGCACAAGTTTGTAATCCCAGGATTATGAGTTGGAGGGAGAAGGATCCAGGTCCTAGATCAGTCTTGGCTACATAGTAAGCTTGAGGTCAGCCGTGTGACCCTGCCTCTCCATCAAAAGGAAGTAAATAAAAATGAAAGCAATAAACCAAGTACAATGCTTGTCTTCACTGCAATCTATCCTTAGGAAATTGTTTAGGACATTCAAGATTCAAACTGTGGCATCTTGAAAAATGGGGAATAATATAAAATATAAAATATATGGAGTAAAAATTGGACCCCCAAACTTAGCGTCAGTACTGGATCTTTAAAACAACTGCTGACGCAGTAAAATTTTATAGTATTGACTGTGTTTCCTTTCTTTAGAAAGCTTTATTTTATAAGAAAGCTTTAAAGGGAGCCTGGTACCCTTTAAATTCAAGGAACCTTACAGAATTGTCCCCAAAGATAATTTTTTAGGTTGTTTAGTAATTGCTTCTGACTCGTTTGCTTGTGGTCCTCCGAATTTGCATTTTCTCCTGTGATTATTGTTGTCTTGGTGATTAGCAATTTCTTACAGTTAGCTGGATTTTGTGTGTTTTCTTTTTTCATCCTACAGGGCAATTATGACTCATCGCTGGAAGGGTCATAAGGGTGAAAACCAAGGCAGTGAGAAGGTATACAATTCTTTTCTATAGTTTAATTCCTTCTCATTTTATTGGCTAGTTGTATCTTTTATAAATATGTTGGAGAAAATTAAAGGGTTAAGGTGCAGTGTATTTCTCTGGCACATTCTATTTACCAAGCTAAAATATGCTATCTAGATGGTGCACATTCATGGACAATAATTGAGATAGGGGCTGTGTAATAGAAAATTCTATTCACAATTGAATAAATGTACACATTGTATTTCCATTTTAAGAGAGAAACTATTTTGAGATACACCATTAAAAGCAGAATTATTTAAAAATGAAATGACATTACCTGTCTCCTTATCTAAATAAGCAGAATTTAATTTCATAGTGCTAACATTATTATAGTTTTGCAGTGGCGATAATAATAATGGACAAAGAGTTGAATTATTCAACTTGCTCTTTCCTCCTCTCCCTTTTTCTTTCTTTTAAAAAATTTCTGTGCTTTTGAGACAGAATCTCAGGTACCTCAGGCTTGACCTCAAACTCATTACGTAACCAAGAATAATCTTGTGTCCTCTCTATATTTCCCGAATGTTAGGGTTATAGGAACGTATCACCGTGCTCCATTTACGTGGTGTTGGGAATGGAACCCAGGGCTTCCTGTATATTAAGCAAGCACTCTACAAATGGAGCTATATCCCCAGTCCTAAGGTAAATCTAGCTAAAATTGGTGTGTGTGTGTGCGCGCTATGCTGAGATTTGAACCTAGGGCCTTACACATTCTAGGTACATGTTTTATCCTTTAGCCATAGTCTCAGCTACAAGTTTCTTGATGGAAAGTATGACATAGGTAATTTTTCTATGTAGCACTAGCTGGCCTTTAGTTTGCAAGTCATTGACTCTGCCTCATAATGCTTATTTGCTTCTTTTGTCGTTTTAAAACATTTATTTTTATTTATATATTTGAGTGTATGTCTGTGTGAGTGTGGGTGCTGATAGATACCAGAAAAGGGTATCAGGTCCCCTGGAGCTGGAGTTACAGGCCATTTTGAGCTACTCATTATGGGTGCTGGGAATCAAACTCAGGTTCTTTGTGAGAGTAGTATGCATTCTTAACTACTGAGCCATCATTTCTGTTCTTATCCAAGCTTTTTAGGGCAAGTGTGGCATAAGGTAATTTATGGACAGTTGGCAGGTATAACTCTCCATGGATACATCTTCTTTCTAGGTCAGCTCCATTTAAAAGTCATACTGACATTGGAGCATAGACAGTTTGTAATACTATCTTTCTGTCTTAGTCCCTCTAGGTTGCTCTGAGCAGGTAGAAGTCTCTGCAATCAACTGATTCTAGCAATGTTTACTTGCATAATTTTAGTTGTCAGGAAACAAGTACATTGATAATGAATAATGTTTACTTATGGTGAGCGTTTATGAATGAACTTAACTAAAAGGGTTCCGTAATGAAAAGGATTACATAATGTAATTGAAATAAATTAGTGTTGCCTATTTTAAGGCAGAGAATAGAGTTAGAACCTCAAAATTAGCATAACTTGTTACACAAATAAGTGAAACTCAAGGATAGATCTCTGAGGAAGTCAGAGATATTAGAGAGAGTAACCACCACAGTCAGATCTTACCCAGCTGTCTCCCAGCTTCCTCAGCCTGGCTTCTCTTGACTTCTTCTAGCCCTCTGTCTTTCTACACTTGCCTTAAATACTCTCTTCGCTCAGTTAAGGCATGGCCCCACCACTGCCTGCCTGGGAGCCTGGAACTCCTTCTGTAAACTAAGATGACCTTGAATTCAGTTTGGATTAAGGTTGAGGGTTACCACTCGAGGGATACTCCCTGTGCTGGGATTAAAGGTGTGAATCACCACTCTCTGATTCTCCTAGACTGACTCTGGTTAGATCCCTCTTATATCGCCGAAACTTTTGGAGCTTTTATTAAATCCTCACAACAACTGCAATTAGTTAATCAATTAGGAATTTGGAGACAGTGTCTCATACTATAGCCCAGGCTGGCCTGGGACACATAGCAATTTATCTGCCCTACCCTTTCAAATGCTGCTGGTATTATAGGTGTGAGCCATTATGGCTAGCTTTTATGTTAAATTTTTATTTCTACTTTAAAATAGTTTAAATTTACAGATGAATTTTAGCTAAAAACTTCAATACAAGGCGGTTGGGGAGATAGTTTAATGAGTAAAATACTTTCTGTACAAGCATGAGGACCTGAGTTTGGACCCCCAACACCCATGTAAGGGTGGATGTGATAGTGAATACCATATAATCCCAGTACTCCAATAGCAAGATGGGATGCAGACATGGGGAATCCATGGAAGCCCCTGGGCTAGGCATCCTGGTATAAACAGTAGCAAATAATAAGAGATCTTTTCTTAAATAAGGTGGAAGGTGAAAACTGATACTTGAGGTTGTCCTCTTGTTCTTACATGTCTGCACATGAACACACACACAGTTTTTAAAAAATATTTAGAAAATATAGTACAAGATCTTGAGTTCATTGATAAGATCATTATCAGTTGGTAACATTTTACTAATAGTTCCTTTTAAAATGACGTCTAAGGCTTCTCTCCTTTCCCTTCTCTTCCTCTCCCCTTCTCTTTTCTTCTTTCCTCCCCTCTCTTTCCATCCTTTCCCCTTTCTCTCCTCTTCCCTTCTCCAAACTCTTTGAAGTGAGGCCTTATATAGTTCAGGTTGGCACAGAACTTACTATCTAGTTGAGGAAGTACTTGAATTCCTGATCCTCCTGCTTCCACCTTTCAAGTGCTGCAACTATCAAATTTAGAAAATGGAATAGTGTTATAATGTGACCTAGTATATAGTCCAAAGTCAACATTTTGCCAATGTAATCATAAGTCACTTAACAGTCAGCTCCTCTTTAGGCTTTTAAACCATGGGAAAATTTCTACAGTTTTATCTTCCATGTCAACTGTGTCTGTGAGTTTGGATACATATAGTTCTCTAATCTTAGATTCATAGCTTGCATTTTTGGAAGAAACAGCAAAGAAGCAATACTGGGTTCTTAGCTTGTGATGCCAGCGGGGCAGTTTGTCCAATCATTTATAATGTTACTCTAGATTACTTAGTTAAGAAAATGATCTCTATGTTTTCCATGGTGTAGTGTTTTGAATAAGAATAGCTCCCATTGTAAAGGAAAATTTGTTTAACTTTAAGATGTAAAGGAAAATTTGTTTAATTCTTTATGGCTGCTCACCACCCCCTCCTGATAAACAAAGAATGTGCTTAAAGTTCCAGGATCTGCCTCTTGCATTCCTGAGATATGTCACTTGCCACCTGCATTCCTGCACCTGCATTCTTGCACATAGCAAGCCCCATGACCTATAAAAGCTTTGTTCAATTTCAGCTCAGGGCTCTCTCTCTGTTCCTGTGTGTCCAGTGAGCTGAGCCTCAGGTATAAACCCCTTACGTGTTACATGAGAGAACGTCTCTTGGGGTCCTCCTTTTTGCGGCGGGTTTCTCAACCCTTACATCATAAGCTCATGATTTGAAAGCTTGGTGACCAGGGAGTGGCATCTTTGAAAAGATCAGGCAGTGTGGCTTTATTGGAGGAAGTGTGTCACTAGGGATGGGCTTTGAGGTTTCAAAAGCTCATGGAAAGCCCAAGGTCTCTCTGTTCCTGTTGCCTGTAGATCAGGATATAGAACTTTCATCTCTTTCTCCAGCACCATGTCTGCTTTTGTGCTGCTATGTTACCCACCATGATGATAATGGACTTAAACTTCTGAAACTGTAATCTAGCTCCAATTTAATGCTCTCCTTTATTTTGTGTGGTCATGGTGTATCTTCACAGCAATAGGACACTGTGAAAGTACTATCTCCCCTGCTTATACAATAGGCCTTTGAAAGCTGCTACTTACAAATAGTATAATACCTAGAGGCAATAGTAGGAATATAAAGTACTGCAGATAGGCCTATAATTCTCTCACTTTGGATTTGAAAGCAGAAGAAATTCAGGAATTCAAAGTCCTCCTCAACTATGTAGGGAATTCAAGGCCAGCCTGTGGGAGATTATGCTGTTACATTGTAAATAATTGTCCCACCCACTGGTTTAATAAAAAGCTCTGATTGTCCAAAGGCAGGCAGGAAGTGTGGGCGAGGCTACCAGACTAGGAAAACTCTGAGAACAGGAAGCACAGAGCAGAATGCCAGGGAGAAGAAGCTGGAAGAAGCAGAGGACAACTATGCTGCTCTAAGAAAAAGTACCCAGCCACATGGCTGAAACAAGATAAGAGACATGGGTTAGATGAAGGGTAGAGAGCTAGCAAGTGATATGCCTGGGCCTGAGGCCGATCACTCTAAAACTATCATATGCATCTGTATGTCTCTGTGGGTCTGTGGGTCTGTGGACCTAAACCTTGAGGCTAGACCCGAAAGTCTGGGCCAGAAACTTCCTACTACACCAGCCTAGGACACTTGAGACTCATTTATGAAAATTAAAAAGTAAGGGAAGAAGAGAAGGAGGTACAATGAAAATGAAGTACCAAAACAATAAAGACAATTTATTATTTTAAATAACTTAAAAATCTTATTATACATCTGGCTGTTATAGTTATATATATATATATTCTTTTTTGTTTTTGTTTTTTGAGAAAATGTTTTTATGTGTAGCCATGGCTGTCCTGGAACTCAGAGATTCTGGTATTAAAGGCATGCAGCACCAGGCCTGGCTCCCTATACATTCTTTAAACTTTTTAAAAAATTAAAAAAAAATATTTTATGGGAAACATTATAATTACAGTGCAAAACCCAAAAAAAAGATAATGCCATTACTTTAAATATACTTACAAATCTGATTATCCATTTGGCTATATTCTCTCTCAAGAATATAAGTTCTGGCTGGTGAGATGGCTCAAGAAATAAAGCTGTGTGCTTGACAAGCACTCCCACTCCCGCAAAGTTAATTTAGAAATGTGTGTGTGTGTGTGTGTGTGTGTGTGTGTGTGTGTGTGTGAGAGAGAGAGAGAGAGAGAGAGAGAGAGAGAGAGAGAGAGAGAGAGAGAGAGAGAGAGAGAGATTTTGCATGCCACTACAAGCACATGTATTGGTAAGAGGCAAATTTAAGTCAGATATCTATATCTGTATCTATCTATATGATTATTTATTTGTCACATATTCTTTTAAAAAGTTTAAGGGGCTGGTAAGATGGCTCAGCTGGTAAAAGCACTTGCCTCCAAGCCTGGCATCCTGAGTTCAATCCATGGGATTAATAGTACCAGGAAGGAGAGAACTGATACAGGAAATATCTTCAAAGTCAGACACAAAAATATGCTTTTATGTGTCAGTGTTCAAAACATTTTTATCCCCCAAATGATCTTGCATCCATTAGGCAACCATCTAATGGGATAAGCAATTATTATTACTAATAAGGAAGCATTTCAGTGGGCTTGGCCACCCACAGACCTTACTGCACATCATTAGGGAGCCCATGATATATTTCTCTGTGGCTTCTTTTCTCTGACCACATCAAAGCCTGAAACAGAATATGGTGATTTAGAAAGATAGAAACAGTCAATGTATTGACCCATGAAATTGGCTGCCTGTGGAACTGGGGCTGCTTCTGGTTTCTGGGAACCTTCTAAGAGCTCTGTCTCTTCATTTCTGTCTGGCTAAAATGCATTTCAATAGGTTGTGACTCTGTTGGAATGGGGAACAAGATAAATTCAAGTTGGATAATGAGATTGGAATCTTAAGTCCTGTTTCTGAATACCTTATATTTTAAAAGTAGCTGTACATATTCTCACTATTTCACACATAAATATGACTTAGAGTCCGTTTCTAACTACTATTAGGCTACTTATCCCCATGTATTTTAAAATTATTTCTATTGTTAAATCTAAAATGCACCTAGTTCTCTAAAAGAATGATCCAAAGGCAGGTAAGGAATTTAAATAGTGTTGAGCCTTATTTTAGCTGGTTTGTAGTAATATAATATCTTCTTTTGGAGATTTATGAGCTAATTACTATGATACTATGATTTACATAGTATTTCTGGGTTATAGACAGTTCCAGTTTCAACCTAATAGTTAAGCTTTCAAATGAACCTAACCTTAATTTTTTAAGGTGTATTTCTTTCTTTTTCTGTTTTGGTAGTTTCTGAGACAAGATTTCATGTAGCCCAGGCTGGCTTCCAGCTCTCTATATATCAGAGGATGAACTCCTAAATGTTAGAATTATAAGGCAAGTACCACCATGATAGGATTCAAAGGCAGATTTTGATTACAGGCCACATATTTCTGTTGCTGTCATTAAAATATAACAGATTTTGTGAGTCAACTCTCCTTTATTGGCTTTATGCTCTATAGGTTAAAAAAGTTGGATACAGAGAACATGGTTTAAGAAGTAGGTCCTTGGGTTAGGCTATCAAAATATCCCTAATTCAAAGTTTGGCAGGGACTTTGTGGAGAGTCTTGAAAAGAATCCATGATGAGCCTCATTGAGATAGATCATTGAGATAGATCATTGGCCAAATTTAGATTCTTACAATTGTACAATGAAAATTGTTAATTTCTTGTTGGCTGTTAGCTGGGATCTGGGTTTTACTTCTAATGGTTGGCTGCATTGCCTCTTGGATGTTCCATGTAACACCCCCTACTTTGGCAGATCAAGCCCCTCCCATGCTTCAGATTTCTCTGACTTTTGCCACTGCATCCGAGTTCCACATCCACTGTCTTTACTATCAAAGGATTAAATAAGACCACTAGTTCCATCTTTAAAGATTGATTAATTTGTAAAAATACCATGTGGCAAAAAAATCATTTCTACATTTAACAATTTTCTAAGACCAAAGTATAGGCTTACTGTTTCACTCTGTTTAGGGTTGCATCCTACTCTCAAAAGTTACACTTTACTCATCAACCATGTTCACTTTAAGTTATCCAAGAATGTAAGATTGCAAGACTAAGTTCTGACCACTGAGAGTGAATTACAGGAGCCCTCTCCATTAGTAATAAAAATACTGGAACTCCTGATGAGTGTGTTTGCCTGGTTGATTTGGCATATCTTTCAGAAGTAAACTTTTCTGTCATGCCCAAATAGTCTGTATTGTATGGTCATTTTCTTGAAACACCAGACCCTTTTCTAACACAGTATAGTGAACTCTCTACTTTAAGGGCTTCTGTGGTTAGGGTGTGGAATTTTCATCTTAAGGATCATGGCTGTAATGACATTTGCAAAGTTCCTTTACCATAGCATACAGAATGTTTAGATATCTGAGGGGTTAGTATAAGATGTCTTTGGAAAGCTAGTTTCAAACTATCATAGGTCAAATGGAAGTCAGATTACTCAAGGCTAATCATAAACAGAGATGGTAACACTTTTTTGAATTAGTGCCTAACATCTACTGTGAAACATGTTACTTGATCGAGCTTCCTCATTAGTGGATAAATACAGAGATTTGGGGCTTTGGAGATAAAGAGACAAATACAGATATTATCATAACATGGGTCATTTAATCAGAGGCTCTGATGTTAAGACTTGAATACATTTGTGAATTCCAGTCCCAGAAATTGACCTAGATTCTAGAAGAGTGGCAAACCTTCTGGGAATGGTATGCACGCTTTTCTTGGACTCTTGGTGACCTTGTGAAGAATAAAACAGAAACAACAATTAGTTAACATCACAAATAGATGGGAGAAGACGTTTCTCTCCTCTTCCTTAACTTTTCCTCCCTCCGCCTTTTCCTCCTCTTTTTCTTCTTCCCTTTTCTTCCTCTTCTTCCTTTCTTCTTCTCCTAGGCCAGTAGTCTGCCAATGAGCTACAAATCTGCAAAGGAGAGTTAAAATGAGGTCAAATAGTCTCTGATTAATGCAAACATTGCTTTCCCTGATCATTCATTGTACAAAATATTAATTTTATTCAATAATTATTAGCTACAAAAATTTATTATCATTTAATGTGGGACATTTTAAATTAAATATTAACATTTTAGACAGAAATGTCCCTTTGAATAAGGTCACAGAAAGATCTTTACTGAGGAGAATTTTTTTTTTGTTAGACTGGAGATAAAGTTTGGTACAATGTTTGTCAAGCATGGGTGAGACTCTGAGATTGATCCCCACAAAAAAGAAAGAAAAAGAAGTGTTCATTGTTATTTTTACTGAAATTTCCAGAAAAAGAAAAATATAGTAAAGACCCCCCCCTGTGTGTGTATATGCATATGTGTGTAGGTATTCAAGGAGGCTGGAAGGAAGTATTAGATCTCTTGGAGCAGCAGTTATAGGCAATTCTGAGAAACTCAACATGAATAATAAGAACTAAATGCTACTCCTCAAGGAGAGTAATACGTAATTTAAATTGTTAAGCCATCTCTCAAGCCCCTAAAGAAGAAAAAAGTTCTAATTTGGTACAGACTGGAGAAATGTTTAAATCCTTTTTGAGGCAGACTCTGTACAATTTAAAACTGATAAGTTTTTGTTACCATCTTGAGCCCTCCTTTCTCCAAGAAATCAGACGATAGATCTTTTGTTTCAAGAAATGGCAATTTCAGAAGTATTTGGGATGTAAATTGATGTGTTTATCTAATTATTCTTCATTAATAAAAACTCAGAAATCAGATATGGTGTGCAAACCTGAATGATCACAGAAGTGGCAGAAAAGTGACTAGTAGTGACCTCCTGTCTCTTTTGCTCCTCCATCTAAAAGGGCGATAATCCTCTCTAAACCCCACTTTACTACTTCCTGTGTCTATCTATCCTCAGTCCTCCAAAACGTCTATGGTTAATTTTGGTCGGCTAGTATTTAGCTCTAAGTTTATTGTCAGCCTCAGGAGTGTCAGAATGCCATAAAAATATCACACAACATAGCAAAGTGGTAAAGGATCAGTGGCCAGGCATGAAGATTGTCCTAAAAACAGCAGCTGAACGGAAGAAATTGAGAAGTGTTCGGGGCTGAGCCTTGGGTAAATGTGACATTCTTTCCCATCACTAGGCTGGCCTCTTTTCTGAGATGAGCTAGACCACCACTTACTGCTTATTGCTAACAGGCAGGAGCTGCCTCTTCACATAGTCTAGGAAATGCTTTTAGAAAAAAGGCAAACCTAATTCAAAACTTCTCCCTCTTCTACTCTAGCCTATCACATATGTACAAACTGGTTCCAAAAATTATTTCCAAGTTGCCACTCAGCTGCCTTCTCAGACACTGGACAAAAGTAGATCATTAGATATTCAGAGTAAAGAACCTAAGGTTTTATGCCAGGGTGCATGGCCACATTATCCCCTGGGATGCTTCCTTTGCAGGAGGTGGT
Source organism: Phyllotis vaccarum (assembly GCA_033318265.1). Classification (NCBI taxonomy): domain Eukaryota; kingdom Metazoa; phylum Chordata; class Mammalia; order Rodentia; family Cricetidae; genus Phyllotis; species Phyllotis vaccarum. The sequence continues at coordinate 134,788,412 of JARWLC010000013.1, read as the reverse complement.
GAGAAAATTTAGACCCATCTGTATCCACAGAAACTTTTCATTAGTGAAACCTAAGGAAAAGCAGAGTGCTCAAGTAAAACAAAGACCAAATTTCTCAATCACTCCAAGCTGATGGCTATTTGTCAGGAAGAAAGTGAACTTTCTATATTACCCTATAATTTGGTCTTTTTATAGGAGGGAAGGTACTTATTAAGTTTTTCAGGTAGTCTGCTTCCTTTTGTAGGTACCCTGAAACTGATTGTTGGAATAGGCTTTAAAGCAATTGGTTGCTCCAAAACTAGTCAAGGTGGACTTCAAGATCCCTGTAAAGGCTGACAGATAGCTCTGGAGCTTGATCATGAGTGGAGACAGCTACACACCTATGACCTTATAAAGTTTAAAGTTATCAAAGGATAACCTTTCAAAATCAAGTGTTCTGTCTTATAGTATTCTAAAAGGAAAAAATGCTTTTTATTTATGGCAAGTCTTCATCAGAGCCAGCAAATTAGACTCATCTGATGAAATCTATACAGGTTACAGGGAAGACAAGTGCTTTATGTCCAGCCTCTTATGATTCGACTCAGTGGCAAACCTCCTAACCAACATATCAGAGGAAAAAAAGGCGTTTTGTTTCTATGTTGGTAAGTTGTCATGTACCATTTAAGACAGTTGCTCAGTGGAGCAACTGGCTCTGGACCGGGAATTTGGCCCTCCCCTTTCAGACCTAGACATGTTTGTCTCAAAATGGCCACCCAAGCCCCCTTTCCTGAGTCAGGATCTGTGACAGAGAGAAAGAACAAGGGAGTAAAAAGTATTGTTTTCTTAAAAACAGCTTAAAGTGTGTGTGTGTGTGTGTGTGTGTGTGTGTGTGTGTGTAGTGAATCCTTTGAACAAGACCACTCCATGGGAGGAACAAATTGCTGAGCTATCTCATGAGAATGGATAACAGCAGCTTTGTGGGAACAAGTTAAATTTTACATAATAGTCAGCAGGGTAGAAGTTTTTGGGAAAACTGTCAGGTTAATCAGAAACTAGAAGTATTTTGCCTGGAGGCAAAACCGGGAGATAGGAGTAGGTCTTAGTTCATGCTCTATTGACCAGGGCAGCTCTTACGAAAGTAACCATTTTATTGAGACCTACTTACAGTTTCAGAGAGCTAGATCATTATGTTTGTAGTGGGAACATGGCAGCATGCATGGCACTGGAGCAATAGCTGACAGACAGAGAAAGAGAGACAGAGAGAGAGACAGAGACAGAGATTGAGTCTGGGCACAGACTTTTGAAACCTCAAAGCCTACCTCCAGTGACACACTTCCTCTAACAAGACCACAGCTATTCCAACAAGGGCATCAAGGGCATGCCTCCTAACAGTGCCACTCCCTGGGGACAAAGTATTCAAGTCTATGAGCTTATGGGGACATTCTTATTCAAACTACCACACAGGCTTTTTTTTTTTTTTTTTTTTTAAACAGATAAGTGGAAACTTACATTACATGATTTCTGAGAAATGCTGGGTTTATGTTTCTGTTTCCCAGGAAGAACTGACCTAGTTGAGACCCAGACTGACATCTTAGGACATTGTCAGAAACACTGCCATTTTGGGACTTACTTTGCAACCTACTTTTCCAGCCTTTTGTTGATGATAAGGGGTGATAATAGTCCCTCTCTGTATACTTTCTTCTGAGTAGGGGTGTTGAGAAAAAGAAAAGGGGTCCAAAGCAGGGGCTCAATCTGGCAGTGGTAGCAGACATAAGGAATTACTGTCTAAAGCATCTGGTTTCATGGACTGTTGTATTATTTCACAATTTCTTTCCTGAAGGAAACTTTAGGGTACAGGGAGCAATCATTATTATAAGAAGTATGGATATCAGTGTGCCAAGGTGGATAAGGAGCCAGGATCCAATGGAGAACAAGATGAGAGTCTCCTATTACTATCAGATCCCAATGAAGTTTGTGGACTAGTTTGTAAAGATTTTTTCTTTATTATTTCTTTGACTTTGGTCAGACTTGTTTACATAGTAGCAACGTTCTTCAATGAGAAAGAGACAAATTTCTCCTTTTTCAGCTGTCAACAAGCCAAGAGCCCTCTGATTCCATAGGACCACTAAAGCTAGAGAAGTCATCTGGTTTTGGAGCAGTTGAAAAGCAGTTGAGTTGTGGATAGTGTCTACCAGTTGAGTGGAGATCTCCTAAGATAAATATGGACTAAGCCTCATGCTCCTGGCTGCTAGGCTGGTGGTAGCCAGTGAAGTTGCAAGACTCACTGCCATCAGGAGGCAAAGAGCCACAGTTTTCTGTGTCTTATAAGTAGCCTGGAGGAGGGTGTACAATTCTTCTCTGTAGAGGGTGGACAGAGGGATTAAAGTGGAGAAACAAGGGACTATGGATAAAGACAAAGAAGTCATCTTAAAGTTTAAAATGGTGAAGTCAGAAGTTGAGGAAAGTGTCCGAATAAGCATAGTGTAAGGATTAACTACCACCTGGTGTATAGGGAGAACTGTTTCATTAGTAATCCTGAGGTCCTGGACCAGGTTGTAAGAGCTATTGGGTTTTAGAATAGACAGGATAGGGGTATTATTAAGGCAAGTGAGCAGAAAGACTCAAGAACCTTTGCTAAGAAAGCAAAGAAGGTTTTAGGCCTCGTCTATGCTTTAAAGTAATAGAGTATTGATAGCAACAGGGTCAGAAAGTAGAGTCCCAGAGTAAAATCTTAATCGGGCTTCAGAAGGAAATGAAATATTTCATACTTCTGGGTCAATGAGAGAATCTAGAAGAATCAGTGAAGCATTTAAGATGTGGAATGTCTTTCTGTATGCTGTGAATATCATTCGTTAACTGTCTTGGCTGATGGCAGGCATTTTAGAAGTAGATGGGGAAATCTAAGCATAGATGGGGAAGGAGGAGAGTCAAGAGAGACAGCATCCAGCCACCCAAGAATCAACATGTAAAAGTAATACAGGTAAGCCACAGGCCACATGGCAAGACAGATGAATGGAAATGGGTTGAATTAAGTTGCAGGAGCTTAGCTAGCAATATGCCTAAGCCATAGGCCAAGCAGAATGAAATTAATATAAGCCTTTGTGTGATTATTTGGGGCTAGTTGGTCTGGGAACTTCAGGTCTATGGGTCTGGATCACTAGCTGACAGGCCAGAAACCTTCTATTATTCATTATTATAGCCCTGTGGGAAAGGAAGCTCTTCAGAGGCAAGGAGGAGAAGAAATAGTCCTGAGGACAGATATCAGGGTAAATGCTGAAAAATCAGAGAGATAAGGAACAAGACATAGCTAGTTCTGCCCAAAGGGGAAGAACTTGTCTCCATGAATCCTCTGACTGAATGCCTTTCAGACTGAATGCCTTGAGATCCTACTTCCTCTCACCTTATATTTCTTTCTTTACCCAGCCATCTCACTTCCTGTATCAACCTCCTTAGGGCTGGGATTAAAGATGTGAGACACCACTTCCTGGTTCTGTTTCTCTTTTAGATTGGATTAATCTCATGCGGCCCCGGTGACCTTGGACTCACAGAGATTCATCTACCTCTGGCTCTGCCTCCCAAGTGCTAGGATTAAAGGTGTATGCCACCACTGCCTGGCTACTCTGTGGATGGCTCTGTCCTCTGATCTTTAGAAAAGCTTTATTTGTTAGAACATACACAAAATTTCAATACAGCCCTGGGCTGGTGAGGATAAGTCCCTTTATCCAGTGGATGTCCTCAAGTAGTTCAAAGTTCATCAAGAGAATTCCCAGATCACAAGGGATAGGTGTTCCCTAACCAAGTGATGGCACCCTAAAGGGCATAGGAAGATTGTCTGATGGGAGAAGTATACTTATGCCAGTTAGGTAAGAGAAGCAAGTAGGTTGGTAGAGGGGAGAAGCAATTGAAAGGATGGACTCTATATCTAGACTTAAATATGGCAGGTGGCAGAAGCCAGAAAAGGCAAATGGCCTGCACAACAGGAAGGATGAGTAGGCAATTTCATTCAGTTAAAGGGAGGAAAAGATTGTTGAAAACTCAGATTTCCCTCTGGGTTTTGCCAGTGAATGTCAGTGTGTGTAGCAAACCCACCAAACAAGACTATTCCGTAGGTAGAATTAGTTTTATTGGGAATAAACTACTGGGCTGTCTCTCATTGGAATAGACAGCAACAGCTAAGTGAAGAAGGTAAGCATATTTTTACATGATAGTCAGCAGGCTTGGCTTTAAGCTGATGCAAACTGTCCAAGTTAATTGGGAACTATATGCTCTTTTCTTATGGCAGTTAACTGTTAAAATATAGGACTTTTTAATCTGCTTTTTTTTTTCAGATAAGTGGAAAGTCCCCATCACATAGTTTCTGAGAAATTCTGGGTTTAGGTTTCTGTTTCCTGGGAAGAGCTGGTTTGGGTAGGACCCAGGCCACCATCTTAGGACCTGCTTTATGACCTAACAATGGGTAAACTATTTCCAGCATACATTATTATTATTTATCTTGAAAAATACATTATAGTAAAAACAACTAGTGGGATATTCATTTGTCACAGCAACAAAAGATAGATAAAATAGATTAATAAAAATACATATGAAGGAGATGTAAAGTCTGGAGAGCTCCATCACTAAGTGCATACATAAAGAATCTGGAGAAATCTCATACAAGCAACTTAACAGAACATCTTAAAACTCTAAAATAAAAAGAAGTAAAGTCACTTAGAAGGAGTAAAAGGTAGGAAATAATCAAACCAAGGGCCGAAATCAATAAAATAGAAACAAAGAGAACAATACAAAGCATCAATGAAACAAAGAGTTGGTTCTTTGAGAAAATCAACATGATAGACAAACCCTTATCCACACTAACCAAGAAGCAGAGAAAGAATATCCAAATTAACAGAATCAGAAATGAAAAGGGGTACATAATAACAGACACTGAGGAAATGCAGAGAATCATTAGGTCATACTTCAAAACCCTGTACTCCACAAATTGAAAAAACTAAAAGAAATGGACAGCTTCTATATATATATACCATTTATCAAAATTAAATCAAGACCAGATAAATGACCTAAATAAATGGATATCTCCTAAGGAAATAAAAACAGTTATTAAAAGTCTCCCAGTGTCTCCAAAGAGACCAGAGCCAGATGGTTTCAGCACAGAATTGCACCAAACATTCAAAGAAGAATATCAATACTCCTCAAATTGTTCTACACACTAGAAAAAGAAGGAACATTGCCAAACTCTTTTTATGAGGCTATAGCCACCCTGATACCCAAACCACACAAAGATACGACAAAGAGAAAATTACAGACCAATCATGAACATTGATGCTTAATACTGGCAAACTGAATCTAAGAACGTATCAAAAAAAAAATCATCTACCATGATCTTCATCTCAGAGATCCAGGGATTGTTCAATATATGAAAATCTGTCAATGTCATTCACTATATAAACAACATGAAAGAAATAAACTATATGATTATCTCATATGAAAAAACCTTTGACAAAATCCAACACTCCTTCATCATACAGGTCTTAGAGAGATTAGGGATACAATGGACATACCTAAACATAACAAAGGCAATGTACAGCCAACATCAAAGTAAATGGAGAGAATCTGAAAGCAATCCCACTAAAATCAGGAACATGACAAGGCTGTCCTTTCTCCCCATATCTATTCAATATAGTACTTGAAGATCTAGCTAGAACAATAAGACAATAGAAGGAGGTCAAAGGGATGCAAATTGGAAAGGAAGAAGCCAAACTTTTGCTATTTGCAGTGATAGATTGTGTATATAAGTGGCCCTCAAAATTCTACCAGGTAACTTCTACAGCTAATAAACACCTCCAGCAATGTGGCAGAATACAAGACCAACTCAAAAAATCAATCTTCCTCCTATATACAAATGATAAAAGAGCTGAAAAAGAAATCAGGGAAACGTCACCCTTTACAATAGGTGCAAATACCATCAAATATCTTGGGGGGTAACTCTAACCAAAGAAGTGAAAAACCTGTATGACAAGGAGTTTAAGTCATTGAAATAAATATAAGAAGATATCAGAAAATAGAAAGATCCCCCATGCTCTTGGATAGGTAGAATCAACATAGTAAAAATTGAAATCTACAGATTAAATGCAACCCCTATCAAAATCCCAACACAATTCTTCACAGACTTTGAAAGAACAATACTTAACTTCATATGGAAAAACCTAGGTCACCAAAACAATACTTCTCAGTAAAAAGTTTCTGGAGGCCTCACCATCTATGACTTTGAACTCTACTATAAAGCTACAGTAATTTAAAAAACAGCTTGGTATTGCATAAAAGCAGACACATAGATCAATGGAATTGAATTGAAGACTGTGACATTAAGTTACACACATATGAACACCTGATTTTTTTTTACAAAGAAGCCAAAAATATACAATGGAAAAAAGAAAGCATCAACAAATAAATGGTGCTGGCACAACTGGATGGTGGCATGTAGAAGAATGCAAATAGATCCTTATCTATCACCCTGCCCAAAACTCAAGTCCTAGTGGATCAAAGAGCTCAACATAAACCCAGTTAAATTGAACCTGATAGAAAAGAAAGTGAGAAATAGCCTTGAATACATTGGCACAGGACACCACTTCCTAAATATACCACCAGTCACCCAGACACTGACAGCCACAATTAATAAATGGGACCTCCTGAAATTGAGAACCTTCTGCAAGGCAAAGGACATGGCCAATAAGACAAAATGGGAAAAGATTTTTTTTTTTTTTTTTTTTTTTTTTTTACAAACTCTTCATCTGACAGAGGACTGATCTGTAAAATACATAAGTACCTCAAGAAACTGGAGATCAGAAAGCCAAATAATCCAATTAAAAGCAGGGTACAGATCTAAATAGAGAATTTTCAACAGAAGAATCTCAAATGAAAGACACTTAAAGAATTGCTCAAAATTCTTAGCCATCAGAAAAATGAAAATCAAAGCAACTCTGAGATACCATCTTAACCTGTTAGAATGGCTAAGATCAAATGCACAGATAACAGCCTACCTCCACCTTTCCTGGTATGAATGTAAACTTGTAGAGCCACTTTGGAAATCAGTATGGCAGTTCCTTAGAAAACTGGGAATCAATCTCTCTAAGGATCCAGCAGTACCACTATTGGGCATATACCTAAAGGATGCATATTCTTATACCAAGGGCATTAGCTCAACTATGTTCATAGCAGCATTATTCATAACAGCCTGAATCTGGACACAACCTACCCCTCAACTGAAGATGCATTTTTAAAAAATGTGATACATTTACACAACAGAGTACATTTTTTTTAAGTGATTAAAAAAATGGTATCCTGAAATTTTCATGCAAATGGATAGATCTAGAAAAAAAAAATCATTCTGACCGAGGTAACACAGACCCAGAAAGACAAACATAGTATGTACTTGTACTCACTCATAAGAGGATTTTATACATAAAACAAAAAATAACCAGGCTACAGTTCACAATCCCAGAACAGCTAGGTAACAAGGAGGAACCTAAGAGAGACATCCATAGACTCCCCTGGGAAGGGGAAATAGATAAAATCTCCCAAGTAAATTGAGAGCATGAGGGGGAGTAAAGGGAGGTGGGAAGAGAACATTAAGGAATGGGATGGTTGAGTTGGGGACAGGAACAGAGAGGGAGAACAATGAAATAGTTATCCTGATAGAGGGAACTATTGTGGGATACAAAAGAAACCTGGTGCTAGAGAAATACCCAAGAGCCCACAAAGATGACTCTAGCTAAGACTCCAAGAAATAATAGCAAGGGTGCCTACCTTCCCCTATAATCAAATTGATGACCATTCTAATTGTCATTATAAAACTTTTATCCAGCAACTGATGAAAGCAGATGCAGAAATCCATAGCTAAGCAAGCACTGTGTTGAGTTTCTGGTTCCGTGGAAGAGCAAAAGGGGTCAAGATCACGATGAGGAAACCCATAGAGACAGCTGACTGGAGCTATTTGGAGCTCACTGAGTCTGGACTGACAGCTGGGGAACCTATATGAGAAGGAACTAGGCCCTCTGAATGTGGATGACAGCTGAATGGTGCAGGCGCTGAGACCAGAATTTATTCCTAGTGCATGAACTAGCTTCTTGGAGCCCATTCCCTACAGAGGAACACCTTGCTTAGCCTTGATACTTGGGGAGCGGGGAGGGCTTGTTCCTACCTAAGCTGGATATGTCAGACTGCATTGACTTAACTCTGGTAGTCCTTAATTTCTCTGAGAAATGGATGGGGGATGGGATAGAGATGCTGAAGGATGACTGAGAGGAGGGGATGGAGAAGGAACAGTGGTTAGCATGTTAAAAACTTTTAAAAAGCAAAAATACATATTTGTGAGTAAAAACAATGCATACTGGGTATTAAATCTTATTTAACTACTTAGTGAGTAAATCAACAGGGAAGATCAAAAAAGTTAAATAAAAGACTGGTAACAGTTCACATAGAAGAAAGACATGAGTTTCTGCCTAAAGGTATCTCAACTAGTAATATAATTCTTTCAACAAGGCTTCATAAGATGATTTCTGGGGGAGACTGTTTAGGTGGTCTGAATGTAATTGGTTCCCATAGGCTCATAGGGAGTGGCAATATTAGGAGGTATGGTCCTTTTGGAGTAGATGTGGCCTTGTTGGAGTAGATATGGTGTTGTTGGAAGAAGTGTGTCACTGCAGGGTGGGTGTTGAGGCTGCAGAAGCTCAAGCCAAGCTTAGTGGCTCATTGCCTCTCTCTTCTGCCAAACTCTCAGTTATCTCTCTAGCACCATTTTTGCCTACATGCTACCATGCTTCATGGCATGATGAAATGGACTAAATAAACCTTTGAACTATTAGCCAGCCCCAATTAAATGTTCTTTATAAGAGTTGCTGTGATCATGGTGTCTCATTACAGTAATAGAAACCCTAACTAAGAAAGAAGTTGATACTAGAGGCTGGGGTATTGTTGTAATAGGCTGGAACATGCTTTTGTTTGGAGGAATTTGGACATTGGCACTTTGGATTACAAAAAGAGTTGACCACTTTAAATGGGGCCTAATGGGCCACACTAGTAAGAGCATGGAAGACAGTGGTGCTGTGGGTGCTGATTTGAACTATGAGGCTTTTAAAGGAGAAGAATATTGTATGTGGCCTAGAGTCTCATCTTTGTTGGAAAAAGTGGCTGCCTTTTGCTCTTGTCCAGAAAAATTGGGCTTGAGGCTAAATTGAAGAGCTTTGGATTATTTGTGTTAGCAGAGTAAATCTCAAAACAGTCTAGTATTGACTCTGTCCTATGATTATTAGTATTCATGTTATGCAGATTTATAATGAAAAGGAGTAAGCTGAGTAAGGAAAAATATAAAATGTACAATTTGACTGGTGACATCATGGCATAATTCCACTTAGCTAAGCTTCCAACTTGTGAAAAGGAATAAAAGAAAAGTGAAAAGAAAATTAAAAAAAAGTTTAGGAATAGGCATGATATCCCCCCCCTTAATCCCAGCATTTGAAAGGCAGGGGCAGGCACATCTCTGAGTTTGAGGCTAGCTCGAGTTCTAGAACAGCCGAGCTAAGCAATGAAAGAAACTATAGAAAATATAAAGCGGCTGAAAATGTATTTGAACAAGGGGGCCAGGTACCAATTCCAGCATATAGCAGTACTTGGCAGCTTCTGCCATATGGTTCTGGCTTTAGAGTCAAGGACAGAAGAAAGGAGTCTTAGAATCTTCTGAGACTAAGAAAAGCCCCTGAGGCCAGGTTTATGTCAGGGGTGTTCCTGCATAGAAGTCTAGAGAGGCCATTCTGTGAATCTGTGAAAATGAAGCCTAGATTGTCCCAGAGACTCCAAGATGATGGAGATTTCAGAGTTGTGGGATACCTGCCTAGAAGAGCTGCTAACAGTGAGTGGAACCACCCCATGAAAAAGAAGTATGTTGCAGTCAACAAAGATGAATAATACTGGAGATCTGAATAGCTTTTCAACATCAGACATGGAGATGCAGAGTTTAAAGTTTGCCTAGCTGCATTTCAGTCTTGCTTTTGTCCTGTATGTCCTTACTATGCTTCCTTCCCTCCATTTTGTGATAGTAATGTATATCCTGTGCCATTGTGTGTTGGAAGTATGTTAGGATTTCTATTGCTGCAACATCGTGACCAAAAAGCAAGTTGGGTGAGGGAAGGGTTTGTTTGGTATACAATTACACATTGCTATTCATCACTGTAGAAAGTCAGGACAGGAACTCAACCCAGACAGAAACCTGGAGGCAAGAGCTAATGCAGAGGCCATGGAGGGTGTTGTTTACTGTCTTGTTTCCCTTGGCTTACTTACCTTGTTTTCTTATAAAACCCAAGGACCACTAGCCCAGGGATGGTATCACCCACAATGGGCTGGGTCCTTTCACATTGTCCACTAATTGAGAATAATTCTTTACAGCTGGATGTCATGGAGGCATTCTCCAAACTGAGGCTCCTTCCTCCCTGATCATTCTATCTGCGTCAAGTTGACACACAAAACCAGCTAGTACAGAAATATGTGATCTGCTTTTCCATTTTGATTTCACAGGGATTACAGTTAAGAGATTGCCATGCGTCTTGGAAAGAGACTTTAACTTTATACTTTTAATCAAGTTTGAGACTGTTATAGACTATGCAGACTTTTCCCCCTCTTTTTTAAATTTAAATTTTCTTAATTTAAATTTTTTATTTTAATTTTATATACCAACCACTGTTCCCCCCTCCTTTACCTCCTCCTGCTCCTCCCACACCAACTCCTCATCCACTCCTCAGAGAGGATAAGGCTTTCCTTGAGGAGTCAAAAAAAAAAAATCTCAGCATATCAAGTTGAGGCAGGACCAAGCCCCTCCCCAATTCATCCCCAGTTCATCAAGGCTGAGCAAAGTATCTCACCATAGGGAATGGGCTCCAAAAAGCCAGTTCACGTACCAGGGATAAATCCTGGTCTCACTGTCAGGAACTCTACAAACAGACAAAGCCACACAACTGTCACACACATTAAAAGGGCATAGTTAGGTCCCTTGCAGGCTCCCCTCTGGAGATTTTTGAAGTTCAACTAAAGGCATTTTGTATTATGATATAGCTAAGAGCCTATGGGGGCCAGGGAGTGCAATGTAGTGGTTTGAATAAGAATGGTTTCCTTAGGCTCATATATTTGAAAGCTTGATCACCAAGGAGTGGTATTATTTGGAGCTGTGGCCTTGTTGGAATAGGTGTAGTCTTGAAGGAGAAAGCATAAAACTGGGGTGTGGTTTTTGATATTTCAGAAACTGAGGACAGGCCTAGTGGCTCACTGCCTCTTCCTGATGCCTGCAGAAGCAGATTAGAATTCCCACTCAGCTCTCTAGCACCACATCTGTCTTTGTGCCACTGTGCTTCATGCCATGATGACAATGAACTAAACCTCTGAATTGCAAGCCAGCTTCAGTTAAATGCTTTCCTTTATAACACTTGCATGGTCATGGTGTCTCTTCACAGCAATAAACCCCTAAGAGAGTTGTAAATATAGATTTGCTAATGTCTTGCAGCAGGCTTTCTTGAACCACCAACACCCAAATCATGACATAGAGACTTATTGTTAGTTATAAATGTTTGCTCTTATGCTTTTCCCACTAGCTCTTAAAACTTAATTTAACCTATTTCTTCTCTACATTTACTTTTGCCTCAGCTTTTTTTTTTAACCTTTCTTTTCATCTATATGTCCTACTTTGCTCCTTCCTTCATGTCTGTCTGTCTGGCTTCTGGTGTCTCATGATCTCTGTAACCTGGCTTCCTCCTCATACTTATTCACTGTACCCATCAGCTCTGCCTATCCCTCTACTTCCTAGCTGCTGGCTGTTAAGCATTTTATTAGACCAATAAGGTGCCTTAGGCAGGCAAGGTAAAACAAATGCAACACAGCATTAAACAAATGCAGCAGAAACAAATGGAGCACATCTTTAACTAGTTAAAGTAATATTCTACAGTGTCTTACTATTTATTTGCTGTTTCTCTCTATCTGCTATTTACATTCAATCAAAACCAAAGGCCTGGTTATAGTAGATCATTTCCAAACTGTACAAATCAAAACAACAACAACAAAACATTTCTGACTATTTTGTGTTTTTTTATTTTATTTTTTATAAACTTTTTTTATCCACGTGTCCCCCTGTATCCCCTCCCTTCCTTCCTCTCAATCCTTCCCAGTCAGCCTTCAGCCTCCCTCCTCCCCATGCACCTATCCCCTCTCCCAAAAGGGCAAGAAGTCCTAAGGTGGGTGTGTTTTCTATTAGATTTACCTAGGAACTCATAGATCCCTGTAGTTTATAATATAGTGGTGATTTGAATAAGAATGGCCCCATAAGCTAATATATTTGAATGCTTAGTGACAAGGAAGTGGAAATCCATGGAAAGGATTAGACAAATTAGAAGGTGTGGTGGTCAACTAGATCCTATGGGCTGTGGGACAATTCTTGAACTGTTTTATAACTGTGGCAAGTCAGCTCTTTCCTTGTTTAGGGAGGCCATGGAGAGCCAACCTAATGGATTCTATCCAATGTCCAGCTTACAAACAGGAGAATTAATGCACAGGAAAAAATTTCCTCAAAACTTTCAAGTAAAGCCACAGTCAATCAAGGCCTTTGACTTATTCTCACCCAGATGAAATAACTGGTTAAATGGAGACTAGAGGAGCCAGATGTTCCTTTGAAGGCCAAATAATCCCTAAGGATTAGAACCTCAACTTTTCCTAACAGCACAACACAACAGTACAAACACACACACACACACACACACACACACACGCACACGCACACGCACACGCACACGCACACGCACACGCACATGCACTCACACACATACATTTTGACTACCTGAACGGTCTTAACCATCCATCAAGAAAGTATAATGCAAAAATAAAATGATTGGTATATTGATTTTTAACAACTCAAGTGGTATTTTTCAGAAATTAACTTAAATTTAGCTATACAAGACATTATTTGGATTGTTTTTCAGTAATGATTTTTGTTCATGATAAGAAAATTGCTGCCTCGATAACAGCCTTCAGACCTCAGCTCAAGCTAACACTCTAGTGCCTATCTGTAGTTAAGACAGATGTTTCAGCCTAAAAATCAAATGATT